>JAURVB010000119.1:0-50864 GCA_033002965.1 Piper betle | reverse complement strand
AATGCATTCGGGCCTATTATATTACAGTCCCTACCCAGGCTATGTACATGTAACTTTCTCTACTTTTCAATGAGATGTGAGACAAGGGAAAACTAACATCTGCATTACGCAAGCAGCGTGTATTAGTCAAAATGAGCTTTGGATTGGTGAGTAGGCCGTTCTATTCCCGACGGATCCTAATAACACCACCTGTAGAGTTTCTTAAGCCCAGAGAAGTGTGGAGATTTATAGGTATTACAATGTTGAGCATGTCTAGACTTGTGGTTTCAAAGGGTACTGAAAGCCCATGCCTGAGAGTTCTCGACCTCAGTGCTTAGGGCTAGGAGTAATACGGAGGATATAGAGGGCTAAAAGAACAAAAATTAATTTTTCCCACGCAAGGGATAGTTTTAAAGTTTCCAAATAATGAGATAAGATAGAATGGGATGTAGTCAAGCCAAGGCCTACGACTCCTAATTAGTACCCTTATGAGAGATTATATGAGAAGTATAAGAATGTTTTATTTTAATAGGAGAGTCAGCTCTCATATGCCAGTTTGTTTATTAGCTATTTCTAGACCAGTAATATTCGTTATTGACTTTTTTATATTACCTATGTACGTGAAAATTTGGAAGATTGAGCGTTGTTGGGACTATCGAGGAGCAGCAATGCAATTACACACACATGTACCTACCTAATGAAATTGATGTTGTTGAATGATAAATTGCTATGAAGGATGCGAATTGAATGTTATTTCCGTGAATTGATAAAATGTTTTGCATGTGATTGAAAAATTGTAAATGGAAATGGACATGTTGAATGGAAATGTGTGAAAAAGTTGTCCGAGCTGTGCTAATAGGTATATTTCTATCTTAATGATTTTATTTGCAGATTTTCTTACCAATCAGTGGTGTTATAGGGTGTTCAGGTTAGAAGAGGGATTACTAGCAAGATGGTGATACATACTTGTAGGACACAGAACAAGGCCCCATCCCCTCCATTGCACAGACACGATAGTCTCATCCATGATCACGGTGATACAACATCTAGTCGACTAAGGACTACCATGCCAAATCTAATCAGTCTCAACTGGACTATGCAATGAGAGTCATCACCACGACAATCACTGCAATAGCAATCAATGTTAGGAAAGAGATGCAGCGATTGCCAAATTGGCTGAGGCACGAGGAGAGCCACCAGTTTCCTTGGGCCCTCCACCGCCGCCGCCTCCTCCTCCATTGCTGCCACAGCGACTACTCCAACAACCACTTCTCAATTTGCCCCATTTCAGGCAAGAATGGGACCAGATGTCAGTGGACCCACAATAGCATGTAGCGGGTGTACTGCAAGTGGAAGTGGAGTTACAAGATTTGAGTGGCAATATGAAACGTTCGTGAAGAATGTTGGATGATCATTCTTTGGGATGTTGGATGTAGAAGTGGCATTCTTGTGGATATCATTAGCTATAGGAGTGTTTGGTAGTATGACATGCCCAATGGCGGACATAATACAAATCATTACAAGGGCCTTCCAAGATGAAGCAAGAATGTGATGGGATTCATTGTAGAATTCCATATTTGTTGACCGACTATCTCAGGACATCACCTCGGAAGACTTCAGGGCAAAATTTGATGGAAAGTACTTCCCGCCATATGTCAGGTAGTGAAAGGAACAGGAACTCTAGATGTTGAAGTATGGTCCCATGACAGTGGTGTAGTATGAGACCAGGTTCGGAGTGCTAAAAGGATTCGCAGCGGATTTAGTTCCCACCGAGAGGAGGGTAGAGCATTTTTATGAAGGCCTCCATCATGAGATCAAGATGGCCTATCTGGATAGGAAGTTTTCCACCTTTGGTGATGTAATGAGAGCTGTTGGTGAGGCAAAAAGATTTATAGCTACTCGACCTCACTAAGATTTTGACTAGAGCAGCAATATCCAAGGCCGTATTAGCCAGAGTAGGGAGCACAACAATGATGTCGAACAAATGCACCAGTTGCTATGAGGGCTATGGATGAACAAGTTTAGGGCAACAAACCACCTTTCTGTCAGAAACCCAAAAGTCTTCATGGAGGTGAGTAGAGAGCAGGCATGAACGCATGTTATAGTTGTAGCCAACCAGGACATTGTGTCGCAGAGTGCAGAATACACACTAATGTATGCTATAGTTACAGTTAGCCAGGGCATAGAGCTGCAACCTATCCAACTGGCCAGAACCAACAGTTGACACTCCCAGTGTAAAATCCAAGACTCAAGCCAGAGTTTTATACTCATGAACCGATTGGTTTAGCTGTCGGTTTGAGTCAAGTTAGTTTCAGAACACGTGCGTTGAGTGAAGGCCAACTGTGTGTTATGAGCCACGAGGTTTAAGTGCACTTGAGTGTATGATGATAATGTCAGTAACACAATAGGAAAATGAGTTATTAGAATATACGACAGTATACCAAATTTTTTATCTCATGCATTAGGCTATAGAAATTAGAATTAAGCCGTTTACCATGTTAGGATGTATTAGATAGGGCTTTTGGGTGAGTTGGTAGGTTTAGAACATGTTATTTTATTTTATTGAGCATATTTTATTTCATGGTATTTTATCATATTTATTTTATTTATTTTTGAAATTATTTATTATTATTGACTTGAGTCGGGACCGAGTAAAATTTTATTTACAAAACTACCCCCAATCTTTTCCTTTCTTCTTCTTCTTCCTCCCCGGTTTCCTCCTCCAAGTCGACCGTCCTTGTTTCCTTCCCTTGCTTTGCGAGTGACCACCCATGCCTCCACCAACCACCACTACCCAAGCGACCCCCTTTGTAAAGACCCGGAAAAAAAATAATATATATATATATATATATATATATGTATATATATTCGACGCGGTGGGATCGAACGTTGGTATCCATGAATTTATTTAAATTATTTACCCGCTACCCGGTTAATTATCAATTACCCGGTCAAGTGGAAAGTATTAGTTAACCGGTTAAGTATTTTTACCCGGTTAAGTAAACCATACCATTTAACCGTTTAAACTAGTAAAGTGAACCGTATCACTTACCCATTTACCCGGCAACGAAGTGTGTTTTCATAAACCCTAGGCCTTCTTTCATTTTATAAGGAGAAGGAGGGGGGCGTCATGCACATAAGCTCCTTGGACAAACGCCGGCTTCCCCATTGTTTTGGTAAGTTTCTTCCTCTCTTCTTCTTAGTTTGCATGCATACATATGATCAAAGATTATAATACAAGATAATCATGGAAACTAAGACCTGAAATCAACAAGAAAAAGGGAGGATGTAACTGGATTAGAACCAGGAATTCACCCACGAACATAAGTTGCTGCCGTGCAGCAATTCTTGTGTGTTTGTGATTAATTACAGCAACAAGTCATAATCTTTTGCTAATCAGTTGCTGCATCAACGTCCTTACTCATGTTGTAGTAATTAAAGGTGAGATTTCATAGAATTTACAGCCAAGAATGGTAGCACGTCCTGCTGAAATTGCCAAGGATGGTAGCACGTCCTGCTGAATTGCAGCAACAGCACCATGGCGTTTGTGTCACGACCAGTTGCATATACCACGCTGTAGGGTAGTGTTTCTCTTCTTCTGGGCGTTGGGTTGTTGTGCGGGGAGAAGGGGACGCGTGGGGCGGTGCTGCTGGCCACGTCTGAGTCGCCATAGCAGCAGGTCGAGGTCGCCATGGCTGCTGGTTCGTCGCTGTGGTGGTGCAGTCGCCCTTTGATTGTTGCTGCTAATTTGGTTGCTAGGAAAGGGAGACAATGGGTGAAGGATAGGATCTAGATTTTGGTCGAAAGAGAAGAGCTTGGTGCTGGTTTTGGGTGAAGAGAAGAATGGTGACGAGGAAGAAGAAGAAGAAGAAGAAGAAGAATGGCAGTTTTGTAATTTCGGGTTGACTCGATATGGGTTGAGTTAAAAATCATAATAATAATACCAACTCGTGTTAAAATCATTGAAATAATTAATTTAAAGGAATATGAGTTAAGTGGTCAAAATAATAAATTTATAAATTATTACATGAAATTAATAAATTTCGATCACGATAAACGGTAATTAATTAATCGGCTGATTAAAAGCAATTAACTTAAATTGAAGGGTTATGAGGAATATTTAATAGAGACTTCACCTTTATCATATAAAAGTTATATTTGATAAATAAAACGATTATTCTTATAATAAATTCGTAAAGTAAAATAATGGATCAATAAAAGATAATCGCGTAGAAATTACGCGATAGCATAATTAATTAAATAAAGAAGTGTTGAACCTTATCGAATTAAATAAATTAATTAATGTGGCATATATTAAATAATTAGTTGCATGCATTTTCGACGCGAGTAAAATTATACTAATGTATAATTTTATGCCCCGTTCATATTAGGGTTAGCGGATTACAGTCGGACGAACCCGCAAGTCAGGTACGTATAATAGGTAGAACATCGTATTTTCCTTGTTGGTAGCCTAGGTCGGCCTGAGCCCAGATTCGACCACCATGCACGAAGTGCAACCGGGGTTAAAGAATTGACTCAGTCCGACACTGGGTCGTGTTATGTGTGTGAATCTTGTAATGCATCGATATTGTTTTGGAGTAGTGATAGCCGCCCCATAAAAAGGCTACGGCCGGGGTGAGTGAGGCACAACGATTCCTCCATCGCACTAGAGTGCAGTGATTGCCGCCCCATAAAAAGGCTACGGCCGGGGTGTGTGAGGCACTGGCACTGAGTGCAGTGATAGCCGCCCCATAAAAAGGCTACGGCCAGGGTGTGTGAGGCACTGGCACTAGAGTTGGCAGTGAGAGCTTCCCCACAAACGGGGCATAGCGATCACCTGAGTGCAGTGATAGCCGCCCCACAAAAAGGCTACGGCCGGGGTGTGCAAGGCATTGGCACTGGAGTGCAGTGATAGCCTCCCCATAAAAAGGCTACGGCCGGGGTGTGCGAGGCACTGGCACTAGAATGGGTAGTGAGAGCTTCTCCACAAACGGGGCATAGCAATCACCCGAGTGCAGTGATAGCTACCCCACAAAAAGGCTACGGCTGGGGTGTGCGAGGCACTGGCACTGGAGACGGTAGTGGTAGCCTCCCCATAAAAAGGCTACGGCCGGGGTGTGCAGATCACAGCGGACACCTCCTCCGCATTGTTTTGGAGTATAGCGGAATCGCTCCACCGCATATTAAAATAAATATATGAAAATGGTGGAATGTACTTGTTTGTTTTATCTATTATACTACTTAGTGTTGTAATCACTAACGCGGAATTGCCTCCGCAGGTGTGCAGATCCGAGATTAGATGATGGACAACTAGAGCATGGAGCAAAGTAATATGAGGACTCCTTTTTGTTCTTTAATTGAGGAATAAGTGTGGCTGCTGGGAAACGGTCCAAGACTGTGGGATTTTATTATAAGTTATGATTTCTAATAATGTTTGACATAATTGCTTGTGACATAATTGCTTTAATTTTGAGTAACACCTAGCCAGTTAGGCCCACAATATTATCATGAAAAATGGCGGGTCGTTACACCCTTGCCGTCGACTCTACTTCATCCCCCTCCCCTTCTTCCTTCCTTCTCTTCCTCCTTTTCTCCCGATTTTCCACCCACAGTCACCCACTGCCGCCTTCATGTGTCCCCGCCGGCCATCAACTCCCGCAACGACTTCCGACGACCCTCACTAGCCCTTCCCTCATCCTTCTTGACCATTCCCCGGCCCATGCGACAACATGCACAGTGACCACAGGTAAATGAAAGCCGCCACTTACATTCGCCGTCGCAAATGACTAGCACTGCTGCCAGCCAGTCGCTCACCATCCTGACCATTTGGGATTTTCAGCATGGGCCCATTGAAGCATTTAGTATCCATTTGGGATTTTCAGACTATTTTATTTGCATGCAGCATAGGAATTTTAGATCACTAAATTGTGCCCCTATGGGCTCACTTGATTGAGTTAAGGGTTTGAGGCCCATTTAACCTTCTTGCTTCTATTTCATCCAATAGATTCATTTTGAAAACTCGAGTCAGCTTTGACTTTGGACGGTCTCGATCCGAGCTTTTTGTCCATATGTATATTTCACATACCCATAGGTGGGTTCCACTAGACCACAAGTTATCGGATGTTCAGCGTAATACCCCAAATTCTGTTCACGCTAAGAACCAAACCAGAATGTCACTAGACCCAGTTAGGTAAGCTAACCTGAACCCAACCCTGCGGATTCACTGAGTAATTTTCAAGACTTGAGTCAGCTTTGACTTTGGACGGTCTCCATCTGAGCTTTTTGTCCATATGTATATTTCATATACCCATAGGTGGGTTCCACTAGACCACAAGTTATCGGATGTTCAGTGTAATACCCCAAATTCTGTTCACGCTAAGAACCAAACCAGAATGTCACTGGACCCAGTTAGGTAAGCTAACCTGAACCCAACCCTGCGGATTCACTCTCGACATCCCGAGATGGAAGATGTCTATTGCTATGCATGGATGAATGCACAAAAATAAACCTAACATGCTACTACATGGGTGAAATATCAAAACATTTAATTCAATCACATCAAAACAATCTCGACATTTGCGTTTTGACCCACATATTCATTCTATTTATATTTCACTTTTATGATTCGACTAGCACACTAATCTCTATTTCAAATCATAATATCACTATCGATTTCTACTCACCACAATATTCATCATAAGTATTTTCATTGTTCATAACAACACAATTAAAATAGTCAAAACAAATATTCGATCGGCACATATGCATGTGTGCAAGAGACATCACTACTCCTCCGTCTAGGCTAGCTCATCCTACTCATAATCATCACCTACATATATTATAAAAACATGTCAGTAACGAGTGTTACTGGTTCAAAAGTATACCTAATACCAAACTAACTTTGAGAGCAAACTCTCATATGAAAGAAAACATCATGAAATCTCTGAGGGCATCTACTAAACTGAAATCATCTTTAACTAAACTAATCTACTGCTGCTAATGCCTCTCTCGGCATTCTCTCATTTCTCTTTCTAGTCCCTTGGAACTACTATCATATCCTAACCTCTTTTTCTTACTTCGATACCCATTCGCGTAGCATGGTTATCGGGATTCCCGGCTTACGACTGGGGCATGCTACTTGTGTAGCATGGTTGTCGGTGACTTAGACTGGCACATGCCACTTGTGTAGCATGGTTGTCTGGATTCCCAGCTTACAACTGTCACATGCCACTTGCATATCATGGTTGTTGGCGGCTTCGACTAGCACATGGCGCTAGCATAACATCGTTGTCGAGATTCCCAATTTAAGACTGGCACATGCTCCTTGCCTAACATGGTTGTCGGCGGCTTCAACTGGCACATGCCACTTGCGTAACATGGTTGTCGGGACTCCCGGCTTGTGACTGGCACATGCTACTTGCGTAGCATGGTTGTCGGCAGCTTAGACTAGCACATGCCACTTGCGTAAAATGGTTGTCAGGATTCCTGGCTTATGACTGGCACATGCTACTTGTGTAGCATGGTTGTCGGCAGCTTCGACTGGCACATGCTGCTTGCATAACATGGTTGTCGGGATTCCCGGCTTACGACTAGCACATGCCACTTATGTAGCATGGTTGTCAGCAACATCAACTGACACATGCTCGCTTTTGTATTACGGTTATTGAAAAATGCGAAAACTATATATATATAGGTCTTGTTAGGGATTTATATAATAAGCCCGAAGCAACTTGTGGTGGATCTTGTTTTCAAAAACATACTCAAGCGATCTCATCCTCGAGGGTTATTAATCCGAAAAACTATTCAACTAAATGGCCCAAGCAAAGTGGTTATTAGCCCTCCATCTGACCGGTTTACCTGCGTCACGTTTGCCTACCCGCGTTCATGTCCGCGTTCGACTGCCTGATCTTGTTAACCAGCCCAAGTTTGAGTCTGCCCATCCAATTCAGGTCTGCCCAGCCAACCCAGCCCGATTCTAATTAACCCAGACGGGGTTGACTCAAGCCATTTGGTTCGATATGGTTCAGCTCGGTTTGGTTCAATTCAACACATTTTCGAACTATTTTTATTCATTCTTGCACCTATTTTGGTAATTTGAAAACCCTTATATTCGTTTAGATACATATTCATATGATTTAGCATGTTTGGATGTTATGATTAATTTTCTTTATTTATTATTTTATTTATTTATTTTATTTATAAGTTTATCGTATATGATGAATGTTTACATGATTATTTGTTATTATTATTATTATTATTATTATTATTATTATTATTATTATTATGTTTACTTGTGAATATTAGTCTTATTATGTTTTGTAAATTGTATATATTTATTTATTTGTTTGTTTATTTAGCCATTATGTGTACGTTATTATGTATTTGTATTTAATTATAAATTCTTCTATTGTATAACTATTATTATATTATTATTCAAGATCAATGAGTAATAACTATTTGCTTATTTATTTATTTATTGAATTATTATTTAATTAATTATTTAATTACTTAATTATTTATATATTTACTACATGAGTATATATGATATTTACTCATGTTGACTCGTATATTTATATAGTATAATTATATTATTATTTTATGATTAGAATATTATTTATGTTCATGTATTTATTATTTATCTAAATATTTATGAATGGATTATTATTTATTTATTTATTATTATTATTATTATTATTATTATGTCACGAGTTGTGGGCCATGTGTTTAGTTATAAGCTTGTTAGCACTATTTTCTTTATTATGATGTATTAATGATATGAGCACACACCATCATATAGAAACATTGGTATTTTACTTAATAGTGGGTTTTGCTGTAGGTTAGGAAGTCCGAGCTCGCCGTAGATGTGTCGATGCACTTGGAGCTTAGACCACAAGTCCGTAGGACTCTCCCTTCGCTTCATCTATGCTTGACTCCCTATGTGGCAAGCTTAATCGTGTATTATATGCAGGCCGACATTGGTGGCATTTTATCGGATCCCTCCGATGTCGGGCTATCTAGCCATGTTTAATAAAACTACGAAGATGAGATCTCTTGATGGTTTTCAAACTAAAGCTCCAAAAATGTATATACAAGCCTCTTCCCTAAACCTATTATATAAATACGTGCATTTTTACGGATTTCACGAATAAGAAAATGAGTAGTACAGATATATGTATGGACCACACTAGTACTCTTCCAAACCCTAAGGTAGTGCGGTATACGAGGGTACTGCAAACTTAACCATTTCATTTGCCACTTGAGTACCATGGCAGGTGTAATATCGAGGATGTGAGGGCGTAAGCATTGCATGTATTAATATGAATATTAGCTATGCATGCGAGCCAACACTTGTTTAGGTATGTTTGCTTATTACCCAGTGTGAGGTAATTCTAAAGTTTCATACGTTTCCGTGGGTGATGGAATACCTATTTGCCAGTTTGTATTAGTTATTTTTTTGACCAGTAATACTTGTTACTAAATTTTTCATATAATATATATAGGTTCTACAAATCCTGAGTCGACTTTGGTCAGAGGAAAGATAAATGCTATACACACTTGATCTCAGTGCAATTATTTACTTTCTTACTTTTACTTATATTTGATGTCTTTTGACGCTTATTTAACAGCGTCTTCCATTCTCACGTCACCAAAAAGGTTGTTTCGATCTATTGTATCGCCTGGTAATCATCACATAATCGCTGGCTTAGTTATAAATATTTAATTTTTATTTCATTTTTTTATGTGATTGACCATCATTAGCATGTGCATCATTTTGGTAATATTCATTGATTTCATTATGTACTAATTTTATGGTTTTGAAATTATGTTGTTATAATTATGAAAATTACTTGATTAGCTAATTACAAATACGTGCTTCTCGATATTGCTATTATTTAATGTTAGATAATTAGACTCATGAATTATACATCTAGTTGTAATGATTAAATTGTTATGATTGAGTATTAGCTGGATTATCAAAAATTATGATCTTTATTTAGTTAATTGATATGTTTAAATTACATATTAACAAATTTGTGATGTTGATGACATGATCACCTAGGAATATAAATTTATAAGACATGATTATTAGGATTTGTTGGATTGATCAGGATATTCATGATTGTCCTAGTGTTATTTGAATTTCCATCATGTCATTCATGCATAATATGGGTGCAGGTGGGCTTTAAAAATTACTTCTGTTTGCGTTGGTTCGGTATAGGAGCTCGCTGCATAGGGGCAATACCCCATTTGGAGCTTCTAATAGGTCCGTTTAGAATACTGTTTATCGATCTAGTCTATTATTGCTTTGGATTGTATATTACAGGATATGTTAACAGGTGATTGATCAAACCTCACTTAACATGAGCCATTTTAGCAAACTGATTTCCGGAATTAATAACCCTTAAGGATGAGATCCCTCAAGTCTGATTTCAAAAATAAGATCCATCACAAGTTACCTTCAGGTCTAAAATATTAAATCCCTTTCCAGACCTATATATGATTTTATCGAGTTTTTAGTAAGACAAGAGATGGTGAAACCGACTCGCACATACCATGAGCCGGTGTATGTGCCAGTCACAGCGAGCTCTAGATTAGTGAGAGGATTGTTTCATTCTTAAGGGATCCTGATAACCCGCATTTTGAGTTCCTCACATCCAAAGAAACGTGGGGTTTACAAGTACTATTTAGTATAGCTCATGTCCAGACATGTGGCAAAAGGGTACTAAAGGCAATTGCCGAGAGTACTTGGCTTTCGTGCTCGAGGCCTCGAGAAATGTGGAGGATCAAAGATGGTTTAGATATACAGGTAGTCCTAAGGGACTAGAAGATAATGAGAAAATGTTGAAAGAGGAATCAGACTAGTCAGTTTGGGATGCCATCTATACTATATCTCGATGGCTCCTTAGTAGTTACCTTTATGAGAGTTCTAGTGAAGTATATGCATATTTTATTTTTGTGAGAGTTAGCTTTCATAGACAGTTTGTTATTAGTTATTTTTCTAGACCAGTTATAACTATTGCTAATGATTTTCTATTATATATGTAGGTGAGCATCAGACACAATAGGATATCCCAGACTTGACGAATGAGCAGTGACATCCTTGTACATACACATGCCTAACAATAGGACACTTATTTGTGATGTTGGTGAACATGTAGAACTTTTGGTAATTGCTTTGATGATGTTTAGTGCATGGTTGACTTATTTTGTGATTGAAGTAAAAAATCTTGAAGTTAGCAAACTTCTGACTATATATATTGTGTGATATAATGACACACAGGATGGTTTCCTTATTGCACTTTTAGCGGAAACTTTATCCGTTTATTTGCTAGATTTTGTTTATATATTTATTCGATTGATGTGTGATTTCCTACATATATATCATACCATCCATGTAGCGTCTTGCTAGGTTGTGCATGTCATACATTCATTGTGGCATGCTTTTCATCTTTTGTTGCTTCTAGTAGGTCCCTTCCGCTTAAGTTGGGATTGACCAAACTAATTAAATGGAGAATAAGTTTGGTATCATGTAATATTTCCAAATAGCAACACCCAACCCCTCAACAAAGAATTGTACTCCTAGCTCCCAGCATCAGTAATAGCAAAGAGGTCAATAGGGCCAAGGTCAAGGCCAGAGAGGCGGAGGCCAACACTCACTGAGATAGCACCAAAGGGAACAAAATTTGAGGGCTTATATGGCTAATGGGCAAGCTAGACGGCATGCCTCACCAGCTCAGAATGAGAGGGAATAGAATTAGGTTGTGACACCTCGATTTCGGTTCACTTAAGAACCGAATCGGAAATGTCATGATCAAATTGAGTCATGTCTAAAGTAGCTAGTCTTTAAGGCTTGATCAATAATATGGATCAAAGTAACCCGCTTGTCATCAAGAGAATGTAAGACATCGCTAAATTCACTTAAAAAATACATCAAATATAAGTAAAAGTGTAAAAGATATTAACTGCACTGAGCTCAAGTGTGTGTAGCGTTTATTTGTCCTCCCACCAAAGCTGACTTAAAATCACGAAACATACATGTATAATATATAAAATGTCGGTAACGAGTGTTACTGGTCTAGAAATAACTAATAATCAAACTGGCACAGGAGGGTTGTCACTCCTGTTAAGTGAAAACATTTATATACTCCTTCAGAGAATCTCTCATAAGGGCGTTACTTAGGAGCTTCATCAACTTTAAAAATTATCGCTTGTACGAGAACTTCACTTTCTTTTCTTTCATCTCACTACATCCACCATATCACTCCTAACCCTGAGTATAGAGGCCGAGTACTCTCAGGAATACGCCTTCAGTACCCATTAAAACCACAAGTCTATACATGCGCTGCATTGCAATACCCTTTAACCTCCACATTCTCTTGTTTTAAAGAACTCAATGGTGGAGTTGTCAAGGTCCTAAGGGAATGGAATAGACACTCACCAAATCCAAAGCCCGCTTTGACTAACACGTATCCTATCTCAAGACGTGGTAGATAGTTTTCCCTTGTCTCACATCTCACCAGAAAACTCGAGAAAATTATATATAGGCCTATGAAGGGATACATATAATAGGCCTAAAGGCTACTTGCTGCAGATCTTGTTTTCAAAATCAAACTTGAGGGGTCTCATCATCAAGGGTTATTAATCATGACAGTAAAATACGTTGAAATAATCTGCGTTAAGTGGGGTATGATAAAATAGCCACTCAACATGTCCTGCGATTTGGAAGTCAAATCAGCAATAAGAGTATAACAATAAAAAGTGAAAAGAGTCCTAATAGACTTGTGGTCCTAGCACCAAGCGTGACATCTCCTCTATGGCTAGCTCAAACTCCAAAACTTGCATCAAAGCCCACTGCTAAGTAAAATACTAACATCTTTATATGATGCATGCTCATAGTGTGTGCTTACATCATTAATACATCCTAATAAGGAAGACCGCTAAATAAACCTACAACTAAACATATTGTACGCAAATCGAGACATAATAAAAGAAATAACTAATAACAAATAATAAATACATAAATACATAAAAATAATCAATACTCTAATCATAAAATAATAATAACACGAGTAAATATCACATATACTCCTATTAGTAAATATATAAATAATTAAATAAATAAATACATAATCATTCAATAAATAAATAAATAAATTTAATTAATCAGAAATAATAAGAATATCATAGTCATCATAGTTATCCAATTCAAAATACAAAATTAAATACAAATAAATAATAACATACTTATAACGAACAAATAAATTAATAAATACAATTTAATAAACATGAATAAGATTAATATTAATAACTAAATATATCAATAATGATAATAAATCACATAAGCACTTATCATATATGACAAACATGTAAATAAAAAGAATAAACAAACAAATAAATAAATAAATAAAATCAATCATAATATCAAAATATTCTAAATAATGTGAATATTCATCTAAACTAATGTATGGGTTCTCAAATTACCGAAAATGGTTGAAAAACAGAATGAACTGAACCAGGTTAACTCACTAAACCGAACCGGGCTGGCCGGGTTAACTCGATCCGGGTCAAATAAACTAGTGGGCTAGGTCAGTTGGGCTGGTCTAGACTACTGGACACACACACGGGCAAGCAGGTGTACACAAACGGGTGAACATGACTCAAGCTGATGGACGCGAACACCGGCAAGCAGTGCCCGTCATTGGAAAATGTCGATGGTGGCATGGCTGGGATGGCCACTCGTTAGGATCAATTGCCTTGACGACAAGGGAGATGATGGTAGTGGCAATCAGTGGAGTCCAGCTGCTGGCTAGCTGAAAAATTGCCAGAGAAAGGGGGAAAATCACCATGGGCATGGTGGCATCGGCAATGGTCTCAAAATGAAGATCTCGATGAAGGTAATCTACCTAGGTGGTCAGACCGGCGAAAGGTGACTTGTCTGTGCCAGAAAAGGCTTGGAAAGGTGACGGTAGTGGCGGAAACCAGCTGCAAAAAATCCATCACCAGTGACTACGGCGGCGCCGATGGTTGTGAGTGGTACGAATCGAAAGCCTATAGCTAGACAGTCCTGGGGGTCTAGATCCGGTGACTGGGGGTGAGCCGAAAACTCGCCGGTGGCAAGCCAAAGTGGTTGTGGCGCTAGGGGGTGTAAACTCTAAAAATCATGGGAAATCTTTAGAAAATAACATTGTGAACCTAGGGCTGACATGGATGGCTCAGATCTTACCACGTGGCATGATCTGAACATCCGACAACTAGTGGCTAAATGCGGCCCACCTATGAGCATATGCAAAAGCTTGGATTAAGACCATCTAAAGTCAAAACTGACTCAAGTTCGTAAAGTTAATTAATAGGTGGGAATTGTGACAATAAGGCTAAATGGGCCTTGAATTCTCAACTCAATAGGGTGAAAATCTACTACTGAATCAAGCTGGGCCAACAGGGGCATAATCTGGTGATCCAAAATCCCTATGATACATGCAAATGAGATACCATGAAAATCCCAAATGGATACTAAAGGCTGGAATGACCTAAATCAATGCCTACAACCTTGGCTAACCCATAAAAATCATTTATATACTTTGTGTATACAATGATAACTCATCTTTTGTTGTAGCATATCTCAAGGTATCATCTACATGTAAGGCATTTTCATCCACCATAACATGGTCATACGGCCATTTTGGCCCCATACTCATGATCTCAAGACTAGCCCGACTAGGCAAATCAACAAGCGGGTAAAACCCTAATTTGAACCTGGGTTTTATACAGGCAATACCACCAGCAGCATCTCTTGCTCCAACACAGTAGCAACCAATGAGGATGTATGCAGCCACAGTGGCAGAGGCACTTGAGGACACAATAGTCATGACTGATACAATTTAGTAGGCTTTGTACTTGCATGAGTTGTATTTGATTCTAGCTGCACGTACTCACTTATTTCATATGCACACACAAATAGAATTGGATGTAAGAAGAGTTAGGACATTCACTATTAGTGTCCACTCCCACCAGTAGTATGATAGCTACAGGTGAGTGTGTGCATAATGTCTCTGTTGAGATTCAACAACTACAACTTGTAACTGATTTTATATTGTTCAAGCTATAAGAATTTGATGTGATATTTAAATGAACTAGATGTCCAAGCCAGGAGCCATGATAGATTGCTGAAGAAAGGCAGTGAGTTTTCACCACAAAAATGCCATTTTTTCTTCCAAGGTTGGGGCAAAAATAGAGAATAAGGATGGATATCCTATCAGAATGCAGTGAGACAAGTAGACCAAGGCAGTGAGCTGATAATGATAACATTAGTTTTGGCTGAGTAGAGCGGTTCTGGGGACAAGCCGATCATTGAGTAGATTTTAGTGGTCAGAGAATTCAGTGACATATTCCCAGAGGAGATTATTGGATTGCTACCAGATAGAGAAGTAGGCCTTGCCATTTAGTTGATGTTAGGCACAACACTGATCTCTAGAGCTCCATACAAAATGACTCCTCTTGAGCTCAAGGAATAATTACATACACTATTGGATCAAGTATTCATTAGACTGAATGTCTCTCCATGGGGTGCACCAGTGCTATTCGTGAGGAAGAAGGATGGAAGTATGCATTTATGCATTGATTACAAGATGCTAAACCATGCAACTATTAAGGATAGATACCTTATTCCTCGCATTGATGATCTATTCGATTAGTTGAGCACATCAGTTGTCTTCTCAAAGATTGATTTGATGTTAGGATACTACGAGTTGAAGATTAGGGCAAAAGAGATCCTGAAGACTACATTCCGAACCAGATATGACCACTACAAGTTTTTGGAATGCCTTTTGGATTGATCAATGCTCCAACAGCATTTATGGACTTGATGAATAGAGTGTCCAGTCCATATTTGGACCGATTGAAAATGATATATTAGTGTACTCTTCGTCCAGGGAAAAGCATGAGCAGCCTCTTAAGGATTGTGCTGCAGATGATGAGAATGCATAGATTGTACGAGAAGTTTTTGAAGTGCAGTTTTTGGCTATCAGAAGTGAACTTTCTCGGCCATATCATCTTAGTAATAGGATTGGCAGCAGTGTCAGTGACTCGGTATGCTACAGGCCAGAGATAGTTGGACTGATGGCATGATTGACTATTTAGCCGAGTGTGCTTGAACAGATCAAGGTAGCATAGGAGGTAGACAAACAGTTGAGTGAGTGGTTGGTATAGGAACACACTAGGAATTGGCCAGAGATGTAGAGGGGTTAGTCACACTAAGAGGTCTATTTTTTGTGCCAAATGTTCTAGAGTGTCCTGGACTTCGAAGTACGATTCATAAAGCTCACATGTCAAGATGCTCAATGCATCCAGGTGGAGTGAAAATGTACCACGACATCCGACAAACTTATCAATGGCCAAGAATAAAGAGAGAGGCATATGACACACTCGCTAGGTGTTTGGTGTGCTAGCAAGTGAAAGCCAAGCACATATGTCCAACTGGAACACTACACAGCCATTGGAAGCCCCAAAGTGGAAGTGGGAGACCATAGCGTACGACTTTGTAGTCAGTGTGCCTAGGACCCTCCAACAGTAGGATGCATTATGGGTCATAGTAGATTGACTCACAAAGAGTGCACACTTCATACCAATCAGGTTACCCACTGACCACTTTGGCCACGGTGTATAGAGACTAGTCAGGTTACATGGAGTGCTACAGGAGATCATATCAGACAGGGATCCAAGGTTCACGTCTTGATTTTGGAAAGCTTTCTAGCTAGCACAACCTTTCACCCTCAGACAATGGGCAGATTGAGAGAACCATACGACAGACCATGCCGATCCAAATTATTTTGGATACAAGGCAGAGAGCCAGTAGTAGTTGGGCTAGAAATGATCCAGCTGACACTGGAAGTGACAATGCAGATTAGGAAGAGAATTAGGTCAGCTCAGGACAGACAGAAAATTATGCTGATTAGCACAGACGTGAAGTTCATTTGGCATTAGGAGATCATGTTCTTCTAAAGGTCTCTTCGACTAAGGGAAACATGAGATTCGAGATGCGAGGGAAACTCAGTCTGCTGATATAATCGAGCACATTGAACCAATTGTTTACAAGTTAGCATAGCCTCCTTATCTTCCATGTGTCATTGCTGAAGCCATACCATCCGGACAACTCTCATATCGTCAGTTTCATAGAGATAGAGCTACAACTAGACCTGACATATCAAGAAGATGTAGTTTAGATTGGGGATCACCAAGTGAAGATTCTCTAAAGAAGGGAAATTCCCCTAGTACGAGTGCAACTAACTCAATAATGAGTTGAAGAATCCACATGGGAACATGAAAATGAGACAAGGAAGCGATACCCAAAGATGTTCGAGCAACCAGCTTCACAACCAGGTACTTTAGGTAAGACTTACCTCTTTCAAATTATGGATGAGTTTGAAACTTCATTAGGTAAAATTTTGAGGATGAAATTTTTCTAAGGAGGGAGGTTGTAAAACCCTTGATTCAAGTTAAAGTTTTACATTAGCAAGCTAGTCAGCTCAACAGTTAATTCGATTCAAGTTGAGCCAGTTTCATGACCCCCATGCTGAGCTGAGGCTAGCCATGTATTATGAGTGATGGTCAAGTGTACCCAAGTATATGATGATAACATCAAAAAAATGATGAGAAATGAGTTATTAGAGTATATAACAATATGCAGTTGATTTTTTAATGTATTTGATCTTAGAATTATTTTTAGGTTGAATAACACATTAGGATGCATTGTATAGCAGTATAGGTGGGTTATTAGTTATAGAATATGTCATTTTGATGTTGTTGTGTGTATTATATTTTATTGAATTTTCCCTTATTTTTCTAGATTTATTTTAGAATTTATTACTATTTAGAAGTGAGAATCGAGTGAACTTTTAACTACGAAATTGCTCTTGAGACCTCATCCCGACCCTTTCTCCCTCCCTCACCTTGTCACCATACCACTGCCGACCGACATCGCCAACCACTGCAGAGTCTTCGTCATGTCGTCCAGAGCCTTCCCGGTCATAGCCCGGCCTCTACGACCCCTCGACTCTGAGCCCTAGCACCATGCGTCCTAGCTTTGATTCACCACAACCCGTGCCACTTCACTGCTGTCGTACTACCGACGCCCTCCCCTCGACCTAGCTGAGCTTTCCTCCACACTCAGTGTCACCGCCAAAGCCAACCAGGGGCCGATTGGATAAGCCAACTGATCCAACCTGACTCAACGCCCCCGTCAACAATCATTCTTGCCGTTGCGGCCCTCACCACCACAATAATCGGGTCAAGCTTGCCTAGCCGATGCCGACCAACAACCCTAATTGCCTCACCATAAAAGTTACCCAAAACCGATGGAAAAGTCACTAGAAAATCACCTTCGCTGAAATTTGCCGAAAATTGTTGGATTTTTGCCATGTTTGTGCAGCCAAACCCGATTGAACTTTAGACTTTGTCGGGTTCCGAATTCAAATCTTGAACCACACAACAAACTCTAGTTGGCGATGATTGTCGACAACGTGATGTATAATTAACTCCAACCTAATTACTTAAATGTGATAATTATCAGCAGAGTATGATAGGATTTGATTGATTGATATGACAAATATTTTTATTATAAATAAAAATGAATTGTGTTATTGAATTGTATTAAAATAAATGCTAAGGAACTAATTAAGTAAATTAAGCATGTATTATTAATTAAATGCAACGTAGCCTAGAAAGTCTAATGACTTGATGTGATCTGTGCTATAAGATGTGTAAATGCATCATAGTGGGTGTTAGCATTTAGTTTTGATGTGTATGTACAAAGCAGGAACTTGCCGCATAAAGGAGTGGACACGATTGGAGCTTTCTATTAGGCCTATTTAGGACTGGCTTCTACTTTGATTCTTTTACTCTATCATGATTTGTTTTAACGGGTAAGTGGACAAGTTGAGTAGTGGATTTATTATATCTCATTCTACACAGGCAATTTACTCGCACGAAATTTTGGGATTAATAACCTTCGAGAATGTAATCCATTGAGTTTGTTTTTAAAAACTCAGATCCAAATCACAATGCCTTTGGGCCTATTATATTACAATCCCTACTCAAGCCTATGCACATGTAGTTTCTCGGATTTTCAATGAGATGTGAGACAAGGGAAAATCGACAACCACGCGACGCAAGGGGGTACATTTAGTCAAAGCGGGCTTTAGATTGGTGAGTGAGTCATTTCATTTTGAGGGATCCTAACAACTCCACCTTTGAGTTCCTTAAACCCAGAAAAGTTTGGAGGTTTTTGGGTGCTGCAATGTAGCACATGCCTAAACTTGTGGTTTCAAAGGATATTGAAGGCGCATGCCTGATAGTAATCGATCTCTGTGCTTAGGGCCAGGAGTAATACGAAGGATATAAATGGCTGAAAGAACAAAAATTGACTTTTTCCACCCTAGGGATAGTTTTAAAGTTGTTAAAGAATGAGATGAGATAGAATGGGATGTTGTCCAACAAAGGCCGATGGTTCATAATTAGCACCCTTATGAGAAATTTTATAAGAAGTATAAGAATGTTTTACTTTAATAGGAAAGTCAACTCTTTTGTGTCAATTTGTTTATTAGTTATTTCCGGATAAGTAACATTCATTAGTGGCATTTTTTATTAACTATGTAGGTGAAATTCTAGAAGATTGATCGTTGTTGGGGCTGTAGAGGAGCAATAATGCAATTATGTACACATGTACCTATCGAATGAAATTGATGTTGTTGAATGATGAATTGCCATGAATGATGTGAATTGAATGTTATTTGTATGAATTGAATGTTATTTGTGTTAATTGATAAAATGTTTTGCATGTGATTGAAAAATTGCAAATAAAAATGAACACGTTTAGCAATGGAGTTTAAACTCAGTTCAAAAAATAAAAAATAAATAAAATAAAAATGTTGAAAGAAAATATTATGTGTGTGATATGTTTTTCTGTTGTTATTTACACACACACACATAATATATTTTTGTTGTTGTTGTTGACCTAGTAATCCCTATTACACTTTTAGGAGAGATTTTGTCCATTTTGTTTTAATATTAGTTATGTTCTTTAAATTTTTTCACTTGTTTGGTTTGCTTTGCACCTAATTGCATATCATAGCATCCATTTAGAACAACGTTAGAACCAAACATCTCATCCATTGATCGTATACTTGCATCACTATATTGAGACGCTAAAGTTAAATTAGGGTCAGCTTAACTAAATTAAGTAGATTAGCGAACGGTTTAGTTGATAGTAGTATTTTTGGTTTTTCGCAGATAAACCGAAACGAGTGTTACAAAAGATGTGATTTTTCCTAACTTTGTTTACTTACGAGATTGAGAAACAAAGAAAAGAGTACCTCTAGATTCCCTCCGAGCTTGTCCATGTTATTAGAAAATATGGTTCAATATTTAGCCTATTTATTTTTTCATGAACAAAACTCGCTGTAATAAACAAAAGAGTAATGCTATATAAACTTCTAAAACACCACGCTGTTACATCATGAAGCAATGAAAAGGAGGAATGTATTACATGGTGTAAAAACTTCCATCACTTATGAGGAAGCGTAGCAATATTGGACATTACTTGGAAAAAATAAAACATTGGAAATTGAAGTCACACACGTAGTTTTCTAAACAAAACTACTTTACAAGCTCTTCTACATAAGGTGAGCTAGGGATGAAAACTGTTATTCAATTTATCAATTGATTAATCATTTTGAAGTAAATAGAATAAAAATGATTAAAAACTTATTCAGCATATAAAAAATGGTGAAATTATTGGTTAATTTAATATAGTTGATCTTAAATAAATTTGTTAGTGGTAGAAGGCTTTACCAAAACTATTTTACTACTTTAATCGAAACTTATTCCAATCTCATTAAACAAAGCCAGCTGACCATTTATTTTGGAGTGGCCAATGTTGTCTCACAACATCAGTTCGAGGTTGAAGTTTGTAAATTCTCAATTCTGAATTAATGTGGCTCCAGCAATAAACTGAAAAATGTGAGTAAGAGGAAGGCCATATAGGTGTGGCAACTCAATTTTTTTCGTATATGTGATGTAAAGTAGGCGCCCGGTGTTACAAACCAATGGTATGGGTTTGAAATGTTCCTGGTCTTAGTCCCACGTCCGGATTGAAATCGGGCGATGAGGCTATCCGCACCACAATTTCTCCCTCAAATAGTCACCACCTCCACTTGTTCATGGAAATATCCAAATCAACTACATGTTCACATCAAGTTCTTGCCACGGACTCATCTTCTCCTTTCCCTGGCCCTCCTTTCCATTCCTCTTCCTTCGTCTTGGTTTTTCGAAGATCTTCCATTTATCCATCTATGCTCCTTTTCTGTAATACCTGTTTTATTATTTCATTCTCTGTTATTACCTTGCTCGATCTTCATTATCCTCAATCAACTTCCCTCGTATGTAAATGCAAGGAGTTAAGAGTTATTTCAAGTAACCCAAATCCATGGGTGCATGGCGAAGCACCAAGATGGATAATTCTACCACCACTCGTGCGAATAATATAATATCTAGTCGACATCGTGAAAATCTTAGTTGAAAGGCATCGCCTTTGCACTAAGATCCCTTAACGTTAGTCTTAAAAATCAACTTTTATTTTGTGGTACTCCCTGTTTGTATTTCTTAAAGATGTAACTTGCAATAATTTTTACATATCCGGGGAATGAATTGATGTGTACCGACTTGCAGTTTGCAACACATACTTGTACTTGTTATTTTATCTTGTCAATCTCCTTACAAATAACATAAAAAAAATACTAAAGCAGAGCATGTAATCTTGCTCTAACACTTTTATCAAGTAAAACAGGTAGTGAGAAAAAATAGTATCGGGTTGGTGAGTAGACATACGAGGATATCACAAACACAAATATGGCCATGATTTTAACAGAGCAAAAGTACGAAGGGAGACGCAACCTATATGTTAGAATTGAAACCTTCTGGTTCGGTAAGGAAAAGAAAGTTCTTTCTTTAAAAATGTGTATAGGCTAGGAAGGGAATGGCTGCTCTTATTCTTCTTCTTCTTCCTCCCCACCCGCCCCCGCCCCCCTTTTTTCTTAAAGGATAGGCCGATCTTTATGGGTAAGTAAGAGTCGCAAGTCAGGGGACTGAATTCCAGGTTGAAGGAGATGATGGATTGGTGTTGCCAAAACTGATTAGACTAATAATCTGACGTAGATCACTGGCCACGTAAAGGTGGAAAATAGTTGCAGAAAAGCTGTGGTGTACAAGTATTTTCCAAAAGTGACTAATCATTTTGAGACGTACCCGATGCTCATAACGCTCAGCTTAGCAGCAAATATAAAAAAATCTAGCAGGAGCAGCCCATGCTGCACAGGAAAAACAATGGCAGTTTATATTTCATTGTTTATGCAAGATGCGCCCTTATTTGTGTAAAATACAAATTTAAACCAATATCAATTACCCCAATGAGTATCAGAACAATCAGTCCATACCTTAGAGAAACACAAACTTTAATGATAAGCCACCATACCATGCAAGTTTATTAAAAACCAAGTCGCAATAGAACAAACACAATTGTTAAGGGTTGTGACTCCATTTTCAATCATGATCCAACTTTTTTAGATACGGTGATAATCTCAAGTGGTCACAATCCACAGACTTCCTCTCTTATATCATTTGGGTTCAGTAAAGAAACTGTTGATGGAAGGCATGATTTCAGGGGCTCTGTTGCGGACAAACTTCCTCAAACTATGTTCAGCATACCTTTGTCCTTCTGCAAAGTTTTCCAACACACCAGCAGCCCTGTGCTCCTTGTTCACTCTAGGTTTGCACAATTAAACCAAAGCTTGTCAGAATTTCATAATATGCAAAGAAAAGTTTCTTAATTCTAAAAAATAACTCCAATGTTAAAACAAGAAACAAACAAGAACGTTCACCAGACAAGCTAACAAATACAAGGACAACAGTCTATAATAAGGAACAGAATTGACCATCACAGGATAATATCACATTTCAAATCCTATATTGAGATTCACGTTTCATGCAACAAGGGTAAACACCAGGATCCTCTAGATTCTGAATTCCAAATCAAAATTTTTGAACTTTGATCCTACAATCTGAAAAATAAGAACTTTTTCCCACAAATGAAGAATGCATGAAATTTTTATCATAAATATAATTTAAAAAAATATGATAAAAGGTGACATCGAGCACCAGCAGAAAATGTTTTCTGCCCAAAAAATGTACATTATCCGGCACCAGGAGAATTCTTTTCTTGCAATTGTTTACATTTCCTCTTAGAAGCCAGATAAACACGAAGCCTCAGAATGAGACTAGGTATAAAATCATAAATGCTAACCACCACATTCACTCAAGACAATCACATTTAGTTTATTTTTAAGTGATCCCTGGACACAACCGGCTAAAATAGAATGCACAGCAGGAAGAAGCAAGATATTAGAATTTTACCACAATAGCCCATCTAAGTGTAACTCAACAAATTAATAAAAATGTTCATACAATTACAGCACCAAAATTTGGGAATATTTTGTAATTTAATAAAATCAGTGCAATTTCAAAGGCACAAATATAATCATAGCTAAAGAAAGGCACAAGTATGATTAATCTTAGGAGGATATGGATAGCTAATTTCAACAGATACTATGCAATGTAAATGTAGTTAATTGTTTGTAAGTATTGCTTTGACAAAACTGGCACTTGAACTTGTGCATGATTGATATGATTTCTTTCACAAAATGAAATTGGAGTTTGCTTTGGCATACAACTTAAGCATATTGATGCCTTCTCTAATCAGATGCATTAAAATGGCTAATCCTAAAAATGGTCACCACTTTTAACAAGTGAATATGAATCATCCTCACAAATAATATTGCATAACATTATAAAAATTGAAAAAAGGTAACATCATCATTACAACAGAAGAAACAATTCAGATATCTAGGAATAAAGTACTCGAAAAGAAGCATGAAATGGTGAAAATAGTTGGCAAAGTTCATTACTAATAATAAGGCAGTAAGTGAGTCTATGTTCGAGCCTGACAAGCAGTAATTGATGCTAAGAAGAAGATTCACAAAACTGATACAACACATCAGTCGGAATGATAAGTACATGTTTGTTAAATGAGATTTAGAAAAGAACAAATATTTTGTAAGTGTTTGTTAAGAAAAACTTGAACAAAGATTGCTATTGTTGAGGAGGTTAGAAGAAGGGAAGGATAAAATTCGTTTCTTCCTGATGAACCAAGTTAATGGAAAGTATCTGGTCCTACATTACCTTGAAGATATCAGTCTGGTCGAGTTCTTCAAAAGATCTCAGATGCTCTTCGGTGATTTTATCTTATTATGTTCCTCATTATTTATATAAGAATATAGAATAAATTTAATAGATCTTTCTTATTTTGATTGGAAGTTGATACTTTCATGTTTGTGTTAATCCTGGGAGGCAAAAAGGAAAACTTCATAATTGAACAAAAACATACTCTTCATCTTCATCCTCATCTTCTTGATTGTCCTACAATGAGACGAAGTAAATAATGGCTTGGCAAAAATAAATGGCATGCCCTGCAATCTTGAAGAAATTATGGAGCAGTGCTAAGATTTTTCCTAGACCAGATTAAGATTTTAGGTATTATACTTTGTTTCCCCTTTTTGAAACACACGACCAGATTTCAGAAAATCTAGGAAAGATCTCCCCCAAAAGAGTCAAAAGATAAACCCAAGATCTGAATGGTACATCAAAGTAAGTAGATAAAGACAGTTTATCAAGGATAATTAAGTTAGTCAAAAAACTCTAAGAGTCTAAACAAATGACTGGGAAAGCAAAATACTACCCCCCATACTGATATACAACAAAGTAACACATGTAAAAATGATCTTGTTCTAATAAAAGTGTTAAAACCAAATTTAGAAATATGATATAAACAATTTATTTTATAATAGAAAGTTTTATGGCAGCAGGAAATAAACAATTACAATGGTGTGAAATAGGGAAAGGTGAGCAAGAGAATGACCAGGGGCATTTTAAAAGAGATGAAACAATTGCGTATAAGGCACAAGTTACATAGGCATCACAAACAACACAAAAGAAAAGCACTCACACAAAGCCCATGACTATGGAAGGCCACTTGGTCAGCACATTCATAGGAAAATACCCGTAAAGCACAAAAACAACAAGCATGTCATTCATAACCCACAAAATTCAAATTTTACAAAAAAAAAAAATTAATAGAAATCATCCGAAAATTCAAGAATGGCCATTTGAAAAGAAAATTCCCAAGTAGATGAAGTAATAGAACTTTCAGGCCCAAACTAACATGAAATCTAAACTGCCTAAAATGACGCTTATGTAAAGAATAAAAACAAATTCCACAATCATTTATACCCTAGCGCGCACAAAGACTCGTAAACCCACAAACAATTCAGAAACTAAGGTTACCAAAAAAATGGAAAAGTCACAAACAAACATATAAAAGTTTGGTCGCTTCCTATATACACACAACCAAATAAAAAATATATTTCTTTTTCTACATACACCCACAATCACAAAAAAAAAAAAAAAAGACAGAAAATATTTATCAGTCCATACAAATCACACACACATATATACCTGACTTCGGGGTTGATGCATATATTGCGCACAAGCTGGAAACCACAGATCCCAATCGCCACACCCATGGCACCAAACAGGGGGTACACCTGCCACACAACATCAAACACAGGGACAAAAGTCAAAAGGGAAGTAAAAATCCAACAAAACTCAGAAATTGCAGAATGAGAAATAAACAACCTCGGGCCTGACCCATCGGTTGAGGGCGGAGGAGGCCATGGTGGGCGAAATGGATGGATGATTGGTAGCGCGGAGATGGAAAAGCAAAAGATGGAGACGAGGGAGATGATGACAACGTAACTGTTTTGAGTCAACAGGGGTGTGTTGGTCCAATGAACTGAGGAGTTGTTGGTGCGTTTTTCAAGTGGTGTTTTTAATCTGGCCCATGGGGGGTGTTGCTGGTGTTTTTTAAAATGGTAAAAAAATGGTTGCAATAATTTCTGGAATAAAAACAAATAAAATTATTTGATTATTTTACTTAATAATACTAATTTTAACTAATAAATATGTAATTTAATCATAAATTTTAGTGTCTAGGTTATATTCAATTTAATTTTTTATTAATCAATTCAATTAATTTTTCCCGTTAATAGCATTTTTATTGATAAAAGAGAAGATTGTTATGGGTGCCATCCTAGTTACTTGTCAGTTTTTTTATATTTTCTTTGAAAAAATCATAAATATTCCCGAAAACCTCGTTATGATATCAAAAAATTATTTCTTTAAAAAAGAAGGTAAGATTTTTGCTTCCTTACCGGTAGCTATGCTGTCTAGATTTCTAAGCACTGAAAAAATTTGATTTTCGCCATACCATGTTGTCTGAAAAATTTCAAATAATAAACAATGAAAATGTCTTCTTTGTGCAAAAGTGATTATTTCTTACCAAATGTATGGTACATGATTACAAGAAAAGGATTTAGTTTGGTTCTTTTGTTTAACTCTACCACGACCAAAGTTGTTCCCTCACAAGCTCTCATTTACTCTTAACAATTCCCATGTCCTTTCTATTGCTTGGAATGCTTGTAGAGCACTCATTCCCGATTTCCAAAATTGAAATTAAGCAAGATATAATGATATGCATCTTCCCCAAGGCAAATTTCCAAAATTGAAATTATGCAAGATCTAATGATATGCATCTTCCCCCAAGGCAAAGTGAAGCAACAATAGATCAATAATTTCTGTACCTTAGTCAGGGAATGCCATTTTTGCATAACTGGGAATGGTCATTGAATATCTTATGAGTGGGGGTCTTCCAAAATAACATTTTAAACAATATTAGTGTGTTGTCACATTGCAGGTTATTAGTGTGCTGTCACATTCTGGTTGTACCATATTCTGGAAGTATACAAGAAGTGAAAAAACGCCGAGCATAGTTTTCTCTAGATAGTGTTGTAAATAATGTAAGAGGAATTTAGGGTGGTAGTAAAACACTTTTTATGATTGAACGGCAATTTATATAAAGAAAAAATGAAGATGAGGTAAACCTTGTGTAGCTTATATTAGTTAGACATCAAATTTAAACATATATATATGAAGTAGGTTAAACATGTATAGGTTGAACATCTATTTTGATAATTAAGATGAAAAGTTTAAAATTATTTTATAGGTTGAACATCTATGAGTACCCTTATCATTTATTTTTATATTTATTTGTGTAAATTTTGAGTAGTGAAACACATTAAATTGCTTTAATTAAAAGTTAAAGATCGTATAAACTATATAAATTGTAGCTCGTGTGTAAGGCTTTTTATATAAAATTTACCATTTAATATTATCTTTCACCTAAACTCTTAAACACTTCATGTGGGGTGGGTGGGGATTTTATTTTCGGTAGGTAAGGTAGCCCAAACTGATCCCGAGTTTTTCTTTTCTCTAAAAAATAGCATCGGCAGGAGGTGGTTTCTTATGCCAGATCGGGTCCCTGTCCAACGCGGACGAGAGTGGGGGATGCCGACCACCCTCTTCTTGTGCTATTATCAGCCGCCCTCCACCGTTATGGGGGCTACCTTCCATTAGGAAGTGCATGTTTTTAAATAAAAATCAGGTTTGGGGCCATCTTCCCAAGCCAAACTAATTACCCACCAATTTACATAAGCAGGGTATTAAAGCCATTAAACAAAAAAGTACCAAATTTTACGCAAACTATCATTGAATCACCAATAGTGTATTGCATCCCCAATTTATTCAGAAATTCCTCATAAAATAATATGCAAATTAAATCGGTGAAAGTAAAATATAAAAAGATTCAAACCAAATGTTTTGATTTTCAAAAAGACATTAGAAATATAATAATGCCTGGTGGAATATAGCCAATAGTGCCCCTGAGTGTGCCGGTGTCATCCCGGTCATTCAATAGATTTGCATGGTTTTTTTAAAAAAATTATAAAATTACTGGAAGCTCCACTATAATACCACAAAATTATTAAAAAAGGTGATTATTTGCTTCTTTATTAAAAAAAGATTTTCTCCCACCAGGGAAGATTTGATTCCCATCATTCCATGTTATCTATAAATACTATAATTAAGAAAAAAGTAAGGTGACCTAAACATGATATAATTTCTATGAGCTATATATTTAATTTAAATATTTTATCTTCGTCTCTTGTAAAACCCTCGCTTTTGCCCAACGGTTTACATTCTAGTTTGGTTGTAACTCAGAATCGAGTTGCTTGCATGACACTTTTTGTCGTGTACTTATATATGATATATATGTACGAGCCACAGCCTTAATTTGCCCCAGTATTCAGTGTTGCTTGGCTAGACAGTATGCCTCCTTGCTCTTATTTTTTTCTTTTTATTTGTATTTTGAGTCGAGTCTAGTTTGGTGTAGGATTGTGTTTGTGACGAGTCTAGGGTGTTTACGGTGTGTTTTTGAATCCCATTCGGATGATCTTAGCCCCTGCAAGACCTGTGACACTGTTCCTGAGGTCATCCCGGTCTGTGTTAGGGTAAAACCTAAAGTGTGTAAGAATTGGCTCTGGCACAAAGGTATTATTGTCTTAGCACTAATGTGCCAGCCAATTTGGGAATTAGTGTTAGGGTTTTTAGGTATGAGCACAATGGCACTAGTCGAGCACCTAGCGATTGGAATTCCACCCCTCCCCCCCCCCCTAAATTTTGCCAGCACAAAGGTGTTGTGCCAACGCCCTTAGGTCTCACCTTTACCCCTTGTCCGCGGTTGTTATGCCTTGGTTGTTACCATGCTATTCGTATTTTGATTTTTAATGCATTTCATTCATGTAGTTGCATGTCTTAGGAAGTATTTACGCACTGACTTCATTATTTTTGGAGGTTTATAAAAATATCTATGATTTTTACACCTCAGCTAGGTCCACTACATACACTGTTTCGGTAGATCTATGTTATCTCATTCTAGGAACATCCATTAGCATGATTCGTTTTCTATTTTGCTCATGACAGATAGATCTAAATGTTTTATTTATGGTGTTTTACCTGTTTTAACGTCTATGAGCATGTAGAGGTGCCAATATTGGTGAAAGAAGGCATCTTTCACTGTTATAGTGATCTGGCCACCCCTTTCCCCAATTAGTTAGATTTTAGGGTTCTAGTTTTGCACGTTTATATCTACTTATGTTAGCTTTTCCATGAAAAATACTAAGCCTAATCTAACCACCTAAAGGGTATGAACAAAACCCCTAACTATGTGTTGTCCAAGCTGTTCTGTATGACTAAATTGACATGTTTTGTGCTTGGCCTCCCTAGTGAACAACATATATTATGTTAATAACATCTAGACAAATTATGTGTTGACTCACTAACTGTCTGCTCAAACATTTGGAAATTTTGGGATTAAGTAAAATTCATTTAGGTAGTTAATTAGGTGAGTTTCGCGGATAGTGTAGGAATGTACGGTGAAAACCCTACTGCTTGATTCCGGGTGTAAAATCCAAAACAATAGTAAAATGGTCATGGATTGGTATGAAATTTATCCCAAACATTAAGATGTACCCCAGTAGCATCATATAAAAAATTGGGACAAATGGATTAGAGGACCATCGAGTTAGGATTTTCCCAAGCCCTTAGGATCCTACCAGCTCCACAAATGACTTAGCCAATACCTCCCCATGCTGAGCCCACTTAGACCAAACCTGTTGGAGTTTGGACATGAGATTTATTGGGGCGCAATCCCATGGTGTTCGCTAACTATACCCACTCACCTAAGCCCATTTCAAGTTTCCAAACCCATGAACGAGCCATAGAAAATTGGTGGGCAGCCCATGAACAATGTTCCGAGCACCATAGGTCTGACTTTAGTAGACTTTGTTCACCATGTTAGCCCATGGGCCTCCACTTTGTAAAATTCTCATTTAGGCCATAGAGCGAGCTCAGTGGTCTAAATTGTAGGCTATTTGGACACTATTTGGCCCATCTAAAAAATCGTTAGGTTAAGTTTGTTTGATAAACCTTAATTTGGCCCATCAAACCCTAAACCTTAATTAAGAGGTACCTAATGAGATTTAAAACTCCATTAAGCTAGTAACTAAGTTACTTGGAGTGACTTATGTCTTAATTTTATGTTTAGGCTTTGCCTCATTTTGCATGTCGGATGGGTCATCGAGTGATTAAGGTTTTTCCTTTTCACTTGGTAGGTTACACAGAGTGAGCTCATCGGGTAAGGACGAAGAACTAGATTTATGTGTGAGATTATAACCTCGGAGTGAGCTCATAAAGTGCGTAGACTCTTCTACTTCACCTCTAATTGACTAAATGTGTGAGATTATAACTAATTTTTAGACGTAGGATGGCGTTAACAACGTTTTATCGGATCCCTTCAATGTAGGGATATTTAAGCGTGTTTTCTACAAGTTTAAAAAAACTACAAAGATGAAATAGCTTGTTGGTTTTCAAACTAAAGAACCGAAAATATATGATATAAGTCCCTCCCTAAATCTATTATATAACTACACACAATTTTACAATTTTTACGATTAAGAGAGTGAGTGGTATAGAGATATGCAGATTGTAATAGTTCCCCTTCAACTCTTTAGTAGTGCAATATATGTAGGGTACTCTAATGTAGGGCATTTCCAAAAACAGTGGCACATTGGTTCCGATCCACCTAGGTACCGTGGTAGGTGGCATATAAAGGATATGAGGGCATAAGTTTCTTATGTATGTTAGGTTCATTGTCGCGTTTGCTAGCCAACATTTTTATGAAAGTATGTTATCCTTCCTTATTGCCATGTTTGTCTTTCTTAAGTTTTAAGATATTCTGTGGTGTTAAGATACACATATTCTAGTTGACTTATCAGTAGTTATTTTTAAACTAGTAATCAACTTATTTAATTACTAATAGTTTCCCTTATATAATATTGGTGTGTAGTATAGATGACCCGTATAGGCAAATAGATCGGAAGTCTCATAGTTGGTGATCACGTTTAATTGTGTTGAATTGTTAGCGGCCTTTTGTATGAAGGATTGGAATTGTAACATTTTATGAGCAGGAGCCCTGAAGGTTGTATACACCCATGTATAATTATGATTAATCTTATGTGATTGTTGATTACATACATGTGTTTCTTTTAGCTTATATTTTAATATTATTGCATAGCGTTTGCACTTTGGGCACTCTAACAATTGTCTATAGGATATGTAAACCTCACAATTTTGAAACACGACGATGAGCACTTGGAGGTATGCTTAACTTATTTGGTTGCAACTATTTGTGTGTTGAGAAAGCGTTGATGGAGAAGCATACGGTTCATACTCCGTGAAGACCAAATGTTAGGGTATGATTGTAACACCCCAAATCCGGTCCACACTCGTGAACCGAACCGGCATGTTACCGGCCCCGGTTAGGTCGGCTAACCCGAACCTAACTCATACGGATCCAATCTCGGCGTCTTAAGATGAAGATACAACTCTCAAAGCATGGATGAATACACAAACCCTAACATGGTACTACGTGAATGACATACAAATCAGAGTGCACACCAAGACAATCCCGATAAAAATTAATGAAAACTTTGAAATATAACGGATAGAGTTTCCCCTAAAAATGCAATTAGGGGCCACCCTGTCAAATATACATATGCAAATATATATCTAACCATATATCAAATAATTTCATTCATATAAAATATAAAATCTAACATGCTGTAACTTATTTTAAAACTTGGGTCTCAACCCACTCCGCTGCGCAACTCTGATCATATTTTGCATTCTGTTATCGTGTCTTAACATTTCATTCATATCATATCATCATGCTCAAACATTTACTCATAGCATGTGTATAAAATAACATCATAACAAAACATTAAATATTTAATCACCCAATGTGTGTGTGCAGAAGACCTTATTGCTCCTCCGTCCCAGCTGGCTCATCCATCTCGTGCTTATCACCTACATATATATAAGAAAAACGTCAGTAACAAGCGTTACTGGTCCGGAAAATAAAATAACTATAACAAACTGGCTATGAGAGCAAACTCTCATCTGAAAGAAAACATCATACTCCACGTGAACACTCTGAAGGGCACTACTGAGGAGCCACTGGGCTGCAGACCCGGTAGCATCCCGAACTTACTGCTCTGCTGCTGGTACTGTGCTACTCTCAGCACTTCTTTTTCAGTACTTCTCATGAAACTTTATCCTAAGCCCTCTCCGAACCTCCATATCTCTCCTGGCCTTGAGCACGAAGGCCGAGTACTCTCAGGCAGTCGCCTTTAGTACCCTTTGAACCACAAGTCCGGACATGCGCTGTACTAAACAGTACCCGTAAACCTCCACGTTCTCCGGGTGTGAGGAACTCAAACGCGGAGTTGTCAGGATCCCTCGGGAATGGAACAGTCCGCTGGCACTAATCCAGAGCCCGCTTTGACTGTCACGGCATCCTCTGCATGGTACGTGCAGTCGGTTTCTCCATCTCTCGTCTCACTGAAAACTCGATAAAACTATATATATAGGCCTGGGAAGGGATTCATATAATAGGCCCGAAGGCAACTTGTGGTGGATCTTGTTTTCGAAATCATCCTCGAGGGATCTCATCCTCGAGGGGTTATTAATCCGGAAATATTCGATTAAATGGCCCGAGTTAAGTGGGATCCAATAAAACGCCACTTAACCCGCCCTGCAATAATAAAATAAACATACAATGGAAGAGCGTAAAACAAGACGAGTCCTAAACGGACCTGGTAGAAGCTCCAAGCGTGTCATCGCGCCTAGGCGGCGAGCTCCTACTCCGTACCTACACATCAAAACTAAATACTAACGCCCGCTAACTAAATGATGCATCAAACTCAATAACATCAAAATCACAATGCAAGCATCCATCAACATAACAATCAGAAAATCATAAAAATTAATTAATCCTAACTCATCATATTCATACTAATTTTATTACGTGTCTATAACTTATGCCGTGGTCACTTATCATGCTCTGACCTGATCTACTTCATTACATCACTGATCCTTCATTCACACTTAATCTCATCATGTAACTTATCATTTCATCCCTAATTAAACATTAATCACATCACTAATCATAAATATGAAAATAATTCTACCCATCCTATTCCTACCAATTTTATTGTATTTTTCCTAAGTTACATTACTCGATTATCATGCTCAATTTACTTACTTCATTAAATCCCTTAACCTCCATAAACTATCAATCACATCATAAATCAATCCTAGCATGTTGTGCTAACAATCATCATCAATTTTAAATAATCAAATCGGAGGTAATTATACCTCACGTCGTCGGCAATCGGCGACGGCTAGGGTTCCGTCGCGCATCTCGGAGCTCAAATTCGGCGCTCCTCGGCGTCCGATGTTCGATCGAGCTCCAACTGGGTGAGCTCCGCGGAAGATCCGGTGAATTCCAGCGAATTCCAGAAATTCCGATTTTCCGGCGGTTTTCCGGCAGCTAATGGCGGTTTTCCGGCGACTTCCGGTGGTTTTCCGGCGACAATCGCCGTGCGGCGTCTACTAGTTGGATAGGGGTCGTGTTGGGTACCCTCGGAACCGGCTCGGCGAGCCCGACTCATCTATGAGCCTCAACGCGGCCAACGGAGGCGGCGGCTCGCCGGAAAACGGCTAAAACAGAGCGGCGGCGTGGTGGGTCGCTAGATCCGGCCGGCCATGGGCGGCGATGGCCTCCGTTCCGGTCGGGGAGGGTCGCTGGGTGGTCGGTGGTGCTGAGGCGACCACCTGGATCGACGGCGGCGACGGTCGCCGGCGGCGGAATCGGCGACGCGACCGAAACGTGGCCGCGGCGCTAGGCGCGGCGATTCCGGCGTCGCGGCGGCCCGATGGTGGCCGGGCCTGGTCGGGGCGGCAGGGCGACGTCGTCGCCGAGCTGGGCGGCGACGATCGGCGGCCGGGCGGCGCCGACAGCGGCGGCGGCGACGCTGCAAAGGGGCGGCGTCGGGGTTTGGGAAGAAGATGTCGGGGGTGTGCGGTGGCAAGGTCGTAAATATTACTTGACTCGTCTCCGACTCGAGTCAAAATAATATTTAAGTTGTAAGAAAAATTCCAAAAAAATTTGGGAAAAATCCCATAAAATCAAACAACACCAAAAAAATCATAATGATATGCTCTAGAACTATCAACCCACCCAAAATGCCCGTAACGCGTCCTAACGCGGTAAACGTCCTAAAACTAATTCTACGATCTACTATATATAAAAATAAAAAAATAAAAAAAATCACTGGCATACTCTCATATATTCTGATAACTCATTCTGTTCTGCTGTGTTCCTGACGTTATCATCATATACTTGGGTACGCATGACCCTCATAGCTCATACACGCGACCGACGTCGGCTCGGTACACGTGTCCTGAAACTGACTCAACTCGAAAAAATAACGGTCGACCCGACCGGTTCTAAATATAAAACCCTAACTCGAATCGTGGGTTTTACAATGATGCCATCACACTTGATGATGCCCCTTGTATTTATTTTTCATTGGTACGAGTATGTGGTGCAGGTAACTACAACTTAGTGTTTACGTTAACACAAGTAATACTCATTAAGTAATAAGATATGTAATCCAATCACTTGACTAAGAATAAGAATTGGAGCAAGTTACAACATCCATCCTCTTAACTATAGTGGGGTGCACCTCTTCTGTAGTTGAAAGTCATCATTAACATTAAGTAAAGTCGCACTATTAGCTGTTGGGGGATGTCACCTCTTCAGTGACTAAGAGTGTTTCATGTTACGGGCCTTAAGCTTTTGTAAGTCTTCTTATGTAGTATGATCAATATGCATGGTATGAAGCCAGTTAAGACATCTCACCTACATATAAAAAGAATGTTAATAATCAAATAAATTTAATTACCAATCTGAAATAATGACCGGAAAAACAATACTGGGAAGTGAGAATTCCGTTACCCACGGGAACTTAGAATACTTCAGAAGTGCCTTACATGGGCGATAAGCAAAGCAACTTACTAGAAATGCTAGTGCGTGTGCACGACTAATATTCATATTCATAAAAATAACTTATGCCCTCACAACCTCAACATAACACCCACCACGTTACTCAAGTGATAAAAGGGAATAGTTTAGTTAGTACAACAAATTCTAGAAATGTGTTGCATTACGTAATATACTCATACTTCGCACTACCTAAGGGTTTGAAGTGAGTACTAGTATGATTTATAATACCCATACTTATCTCTCATGTTTGTAAAACCATAAACCCTCGTATATATACATAGTAGGCTTGGTGAAGGTTTGTATAATAATCTTTCTAGAACTTAGTTTTGAAAAACATCCATGAAATTTAGCCTTAAAGTTTTATTAAACTTGTGGGATATGGCTAAATGGCTCGGCATTGGAGGGATCTGATAAAACGCTACTAATGTTGTCCTATGTCTAAAACTGGGCTAAGCTCGACACTTAAGGAACCAAACAGAGGAGAAGGAAAGGAATCCTACGGACCTAGATGAGTGAAGCTCCACGTCCTAGATCAATGAGCTTACCCTGTGTAACTTGGCACAAAGATTGAACCAAATCAGAATTGGATCTCATTGGCACACAGATCGAGGCAAAGCCTCCACATATGCACAACATTCATAAGATAGTTAATTATCTTAATTATATGATTAAGAAAGGATTAAACTAAATTAGGTGACTTAATTATGATTTAAGTTTTTAAGTACACGTAGTTTAAAAAGTCCAATTTTTAATTTTCACTGAATGAGTTTAACTAAACGATTTTTCACATGTGCTAAATAATGTCCAAATGGGCTGAAATTTGGCCCACTGGGCTCTGACACTCAAAGTCCAAAGTATAATTTTATAAAGTGTTGGCAAATGAACCAATCATGGTGAACAAGGCCCACTGATAGTTAGGCATAAGGTGCTAGGAACAATATTCCATGGTCGTGCACCAAGCTTACTAAGAGTCATTTATAAGGTAAGAGACTCCAAATGGCCTTGGGCTAAATATAGGATTGTTAGCCAACACAATAGGCTTGAACCCAGAGAAATTTCAGGTCCTTAAACAAAGGATTTGGGCTTAAATGGGCTTGGAAATGGAAGGTATTGACAAGACTAATTTCAGAGCATGGTGGACCTATTAGGCTTGGGAAATTACTCAACTTGTAATCTACTTGTCCAATTTCTCTCAAGATAGGATGTGATACTAATAGGATAAATCTGAAGGTGTGATATGAATTTCATTCAAATTTATCTCTATTTGATTAGGTTTCATATTTTGCAGCCCAAAATGAGGAAGTATGGTTCTCACCCTCCATTCCTACACTATTCAGAATACCAACCTGATTAACAGTGTAAACAATTTTTAATTAACCAAAAAATTGACACATTTTATGTAGACAGTTAGGGAATTATTATATAATTTCTCTAAATTTTATTAGCATATTTTAGGTTGCTCACCACATAGCCCAAACGCAAAGTGTGATAAAATAGTCCGACATTACAACACGTACATCACAATAATTAGGGTTTTTTCATGCCTTTTGGTGGTTAAATTAGTCTGCATATATTTTCGTGAAAATGCCAATGCATATAGCAATATATAGGCACAAGAATGACCCCAAAAATTCACTACAAGGACAATGATTACCGTCATCTTTTGCCAAATTTAGCTCCCTTTTAAGCATTTGGACACTATATCTCACGAAGTGCACAATAAAAAAACAAGTAGATTTATGTGTTGTTAGTGTAACAAGTAGGGTTGCTAATTGAGCGAGCCAGCTCGTGAGCATTTAGCGTTCGGCTCGGCTTGACTCGACTCGAAACTCGACATTTAAATGCTCGACTCGAACTCGAATCTTACGAGCCGAGCTTGAGCAAGGTCGTGTTCGACTCGACTCGACTCGGTTATAACTCGAAATCGACTCGAACTCTGACTCGAATAAAATAATATAATAATATAGTCTTTATATTATATTATAATATATTATATTATATATATATATATGTAATATAATAACAAAGAAACAAGATAGTTGAGATGGTAAGTATTCACCTTGATGACTTTAAGGTTGTGGGTTCAAACCACATTGGCCTCATTTTTTTTAAGTGAAGTACTTTTGACTTTTAATCGAGCTGGTTTCGAGCTAACGAACGAGCTGAGCGAACGAGCTCATAAAAATTAAGCAGTTTAAGTATATTCGAGCTCGAGTCGAGCTCGAACACATAAAAGATATTCGAGTCGAACTCGAGCATGTATGTCCAAAACTCGTTCGATCTCGAGTCGAGTTCGAACGAGTTTCGAACTATTCGAGCCGAGCTCGAACACATGTCGAGCTCGGCTCGCTCGCTCAATTAGCACCCCTAGTAACAAGGCCAATGGCTTGAAAGGATAGAAAAGCAAAAGACTAATGATGTCAGCCAAACCCCACAATGATGACATCATACAAGGATAAATAAGTCATTTAACTTTTTTTAGTTGTTAGCTCAAAATAAAATATCTTGTATGGACATGTTTAAGTACAAGGGCAATTAAGTAAACTTCTTTATGTAAGGGCAAGAGAGTAATTGCGCCCATGGCGTCGGTAAGAGACTGACTCAGGATGCAAAGAAGGATATCGAAGGGCGAATAGAAAAACAGAGAGCAATAAAAGAATGTGGCTAGTTAAGCCTTTCAGTCAGTGATAAGGCAAATTGGTCTCCGTCGAAGAAATATGGTATGTAAGTTTTTATTTTTGAATCTATAAGTATGTTTGCTTAATATAAGTATTTTTATGTGAATTCGATCATCTGAGATTTCTTTTTAAATTTTCTTTCATAAATAAGTTATTGATTGAATATTCATACGTATTGTCATCCTTCATGACTAGTTCTTATGAAGATTCATACCTTGAACAAGTTCTGAAGTTAAATATAATTATCAGTTGTCCAACCCTCGTGGCTGGTTGATAATTATACTAAAAGGACAAACGAACTTTTATTTTTGTTTATGAATTTTTAGTCTTCTTTAATGGTGATTCGTTAGGTTGTATCGACGTCCATTAAGGGTTGAGAAAAAGGATTAATGTTTTTAATCTGCTTTATTTAGGTAGTTAATTAGGTGAGTTTCCCAGATAGTGCAAGATGGTAGGGTGAAAACCCTCGTGTTTGATTCCAGGTATAAAATCTAAAGCAATAGTCAAATAGTCATGGATTGGTATGAAATTTAACCCACATATTAAGATATACCACAGTAGGATCATATCAAAAATGGGGAGCAAATAGGTAAGGGGACCACGAATTAGGATTTTCCTGAGCCCTTAGGGTGCAACCAGCTCCATAAATAACCTAGCCCAGACTGCCCCATGCTAAGCCCACTTAGGCCAAACCTGCTGGAGTTTGTAACGTTTTACGAGCATGAGATAACTATGACTTCATGCTCGTATAATTCTGATGAACTTTATGTGATTGTTGATTGCATATGAATGTTTTCTTTAGCTTATATTATAATATTACTGTGGAGCGGTTACACTTTAAGACACTATAACAATGGTATGTATGATGTGGAGGCCTCACAATCCTGAAACATTGTGACGAGCACTTAAAAGTACGTTAAACTTATTTGGCTACAACTATTTTTGTTGAGAATTCTAGGAAATGAGAATTCCATTACCCACTGGAACTTGGAAAACATCAGAAGTGCCTTATATGGGCGATAAGCAAAGCAACTTACTATAAATTTTGGCACGCATGCATGGCTAATATTCATATTCATTAAAATAATTTATGCCCTCACATCCTCAATACAACGCCCACCATGGTACTCAAGTTGCAAAAAGGAATAGTTCCGTTTATGCCAAAAATTTTAGAAATGTACTGCGTTATGTAATACACTCATACTTTGCACTACCTAAGAGTTTGAATGAGTGTTAGTGTGATTAATAATATGCGTACTTATCCCTCATGTTCATTAAATTGGAAACCTTCGTTTATATACATAGTAGGCTTGGGTAGGGGTTTGTATAATAATCTTTCTGTAACTTACTTTTTAATAAACATTAGGGAATCTCAGGCTTAAAGTTTTATAAAACTTGTGAGATGGCTAAATGGCTTGACATTTGAGGGATCCAAAAAATGCCGATAATGTCATCCTACGTCTAAAATAGGGCTAAACTGGACACTTCAGAAACCAAGGAGTAGGAAACGCAAAGGAATCTTATGGACCTAGTTGAGTGAAGCTCCGCGTCATAGATCGACGAGCTCACCTTATGTAACTTAGCACAAAGAAGGAACTAAAATCAGACTTGGATTACATTGGCACACATATTGAGATAATGCTTCCACACATGCACAATATTCATAAGACAACTAATTTTCTTAATTATATGATTAATGAAGGATTGAACATCATTAGGTGACTAAATTATGATTTAGGGTTTCATGTACACTTTGTTAGAGAAGTCTAATTTTAATTAAACGAGCTTTCTAAATGATTTTTCAGACGAGCTAAATAAAGTCCAAATAGGCTGAAATTTAGACTTGTGGACCTTGACACTCAAAAGCCAAAGTATAATTTTATAAAGTGATGGCCCATGGACTAATCATGGTGAACGAGGCCCACTAAGGTCAAGAATAAGGTGCTAGGAACAGTATTCCTTGGTCACACACCAAACTTACTAAGTCATTCCTAAGCTTAGAGACTTCAAGTGGGCTTGGGTTAATGGGGATTGTTAACCAACACCATATGCTTGATCCCGGAGAAATTTCAGGTCCTAAATAAAAGGATTTGGACCTGAGTGGGCTTGGATATGGAAGGTATTGACCAGAATATTTTTGGAGCTTGGTGGACCTATTGGGCTTAGAAAATTCCTAACTTATAATCTACTTATCCAATTTCTGTCTGAGACACATCCTAAGGTGTGGTATGAATTTCATTCAAATTTGTCTCTTTGACTAGGTTTCATATTTACAACCGGAATGAGGAAGTAGGGTTTTCACCTTGCATTCTTGCACTATTCGAATACTAACCTGATTAATAGTGAAATTTATTTTTACTTAACTAAAAAGTTGACATATTTTATGTAGATAGTTATAGAGAGTTATTCCATAATATTTGCATATTTTATTAATATATTTTAGGATACTCACCACAGAGCCTAAGCATAGAGCGTGGCAAAATAGTCCAACATTACAACATGTGCATTACAACAATTAGGGTTTTTTCATGCCTTGAGGTGGTTAAATTAGTCTGAATATTTTTCATGGAAATGCAAAGACATACAACAATAAAAGAACGCAAGAATGACCTGAAAAATTCATAACATTGGAGAGTAAAAATTGGGGAAAGGGGCGGCCTGGTCACATAGACCATGAAAGTTGTCATCTTTTACCAAGTTCGGCTCCCTTTTATGATTTAGACACTATATCCAACGAAGTGCACAATAAAAACATCTAGATATACGTGTTGTTAGTGTAACAAGACCAATAGCATGGAAATTGGACATTTACAAAGAAAGTTATGATTTTTATAGTGAAACAGTCCAAGATCATGATAGCAGTGAACCGAAAAAAATACATAACTATTTATTTACATGCTTACAAATGATGATTCTAACTTCTGCAGACTTCTGATAGGTAGATCTATGTGACAAAAACAATACAAAAATACAAACACATACACATAAACATGAAACAACAAGGAAAGTCCACGAAACAAGGGCCAAGAGATACCTTTAACTTTGAGGGGACCAAGTGGAGGTCTCTTGGGGTTTCCCACCCAAAGACCTACAACCCTAGGTGGTTGGGCTAGGCTAAGAGGAGCCTTGGAGGGCTGGAAGAGACTTAGAAAGGAGGCGAGGTAAGGAGGAAGTAAGGGGAGACGGAGAGCAAGGAGTGGAAATGCTTGGAGCCCAACCTCTATTTACAGGCAAAACTAGGCACCAAAGCAAGGTCGCTGGGAGGGTGCCTTTGTGCTGTGCTCTAGTGGACCAGACTATAGAAGCCGGGAAACCAGGCATGCGAGGTCAGGGATGCATGAACCAAACTACACTCAATGGCGGGTCAAAATTCAAATCGATGGACGCAAGGGAGTTGCGCCAACAATATGATGGGCCTAAGTCATCCCTTTGAAAGCTTAGTTAACCAAATTGAAGATCATTATGCACATTCCCACTAACATACTGGATCTTAAATTAGAACTATTAGATACGAGGCTCAGTTGAGGGATCACACAATTTAGCCACCTTAGGAAATTTTACCCTCGAAATTCCTACAATGACCTTGTCTAGTGGCCTAAGCCCACGTCTTGCTTAGCCCGTGTCTAGCACCTTAACCTACATTCATAGTCCAACCCACTATCTAATATGGGCCCAGATTGACTCTAATATCAATTATAGCCGACCATGTCCAAAGTGCAATATGATGGGCTTAAGTCATCCCTTCAAAATCTTAATTAACCAACTTGAAAATCATTATATACATCCCACTAATAAATTAGATCATACACTAAGAGGTATTTTATGTCGGACTAAGTTGAGGGATCTCACACCAAGCATAGTTTTCTTTGAATAGAGTTGTAAAGAAAGTTAGAGGAATTTTCTAGCACTCCGATTCTAGTTCACCTAAGAACCGAGTCAAAATTGTTACGATCAAGCTGAGTCATGTCTAAATCAATTAATTTGTAAGACTCGAACAAAAAAATGAACCAAAATAACCCTCTTGGCATCTCTAGAATGGGAAACACTACTAATTCACAATCAACACTTGATTGAATATACATAAATATGCATCAAACACAGATAAAAGAAAGAAAGAAAACTATGGTGCTCTGAGTACAATGTTTGTAGCATCTATTTGCCCTTCCAACAAAGCAGTCTAATACACAAGAACACAAGACCTAATAAAAAAAACATTAGCAACGACTATCACTGGTCTAAAAAATAACTACTATAAACTGGCAAGTTGAATGTGATATTTCACGAGGAAGGAAAAACATATATAATCTCCATGGGAACACTAAAAGGGCATCTACTAAGGAGCCATTAAGCTACGAACTCTATCGCATCCTAAACTAAACTGGTGTTGTGCCAATCTTGGTAAATGGCTCTCTTTGCAATAATTGGTCCCGCCTTTGGAAAAATGCACCTACCTGAAGTCCTCCAAACCTCCATATAACTCTTGGCCGGGAGCACAATGACCAAGTATTCTCAAGCATGCATTGAACACAATAGTACCCATCTACTCGATGCCTCTCTGGGTGTGAGGAAGCTCAAAACGTAGAGATGTCAGAATCCCTCAGGAATGGTACAACCATCTCACTAATCTAGAGCCCACTACTACATGTGTATGTGCCCGTTAACGGTATACACAAGGTCAGATTCACCAACTCTCGGTTCACTGAAAACTTGATAAAAATTATATATAGGGTCTGGAAGGGAATCTTATAAGTAGGCCAGAAGGCAATGTGAGGTGAAGCTAAGTTCGAAAACAACACAAGCGATCTCATCCTTGAGGGTTATTAGTTACGGAATTAAAATACATCTAGATGACCCGTGTTAAGTGAGGTCCGATAAAGCAAACACTTAATGTGACACCTCGATTTCAGTTCACTTAAGAACTAGATAAAAATGTCATGATCGAGTCGAGTCATGTCTAAAGTAGCTAGTCTATAAGACTCAATCAATTATATAGATCAAGAGAATGGAAGACATCGCTAGATATGCGTTAAAACACATCAAATATAAATAAAAGAATAAAAGAAAATAATTGCACTGAGTTCAAGTGTGTGTTGCGTTTATCTATCCTTCTACCAAAGTAGACTCAAAATCACGAAACCTACATATATAATAGGAAAAACATCAGTAACGAGTGTTACTGGTTCAAAAATATAACTATATAGCAAACTAGCAAATGACATCTGACTCTTATTTTGATTAAAAACATTTATATACTTCTTGTTAACACTCCTAAGGGTATCTACTGAGGAGCCATCGAGCTGTAGACCTGATGGCATCCCAAACTGATTGGTTTGATGCCTCTCTCAACATTTTCTCATTTTCTTGGTCCCTTGGGACTACAAATATATCCTTAGCCCTCTCCTTTCCTTCGTAATTCTCTTGGCCTTGAGCACAAACGTCGAGTACTCGTATGTAGTCACCGGTGGTACCCTTTGAACCACAAGTCTGATGTGCACTCCGCTAAACAGTACCCGTAAACCTCCACGTTTCTCCGAGTATGAAGAACTAAAAACTGGAGTTATTAAGTTCCCTCGGGAATTGAACAACCCTCTCACTAATCCAGTGCCCACTTTAACGGGCACGTGCACCTACTCACGGTACGTATGAGTCGGTATTCCCATCTCTCGATTCACTGAAACACGATAAAACTATATATAGGCTTGGGAAGGGAGTTATATAATAGGCTCGAAGATAGTTTACAGTGGATCTTTTTTGAAAACAATTCAATGGATCTCATCCTCGACGGTTATTAATCCCGGAAGTAAAATATGTTTAAATGACCAATGTTAAGTGAGGTCCAATAAACAACCACTTAACACGTCCAACGATTTTGAAATCAAATCAACGATAGACTATAGCGATAAAACTGAAAAGAGTATTAACGGACCAATGGTCCAAGCTCCAAGCGTGACGCCTCCTCTACAGTGTGCTTGGACTCAGAAACTTATATTGAAACACTAATAAGTAAAATATTGGCATCTCTATTAATGATACATGCTCATAGTGTGTGCTTGCTCATCATTACATCTTAATAAAGAAGACTGCTAAATAAACCTACAACTAAACATAGAGCACACAAATCAAGACATAATAAAGGAAATAACAAATAACAAATAATAAATAAATAAATACATATGCTCATGAATAAATATATAAATAATATATACATGAAAATAATAATACTCAATTCATAAAATAATAATATCATTATATTATATGAACACATAGCTAAACACAAGTAATTATCTCATATACTCGTGTTAGTAACCATCTATATAATTAAATAAATAAATACATAATCATTCGGAAAATAAATAAATAAATAATTAGCTAACATTTGTTAATCATGAATAATAATAATAATAATAATAATATCATAGTCATCCAATACCGAATACATAATTAAATACAAATAAATAATAACACGCATGCAACGAATAAATAAATAAATAAATATATTCAATTTGATAAATATAAATAAGACTAATATTAATAAGTAAATATATCATTAACAATAATAAATAATCATATAAGCACTCATCAAAATCAATAAATATACAAATAAGAATGAATAATAATGAACAAATAAATAAATTAAATTAAATAATAGATAAAGAAAAATAATCATAATACCCAAACATACTAAATCATATGAATAAGCATATAAAGTAATGTAAAGGTTCTCAAATTATTGAAAACGGTGCACGAACGGATAAAAATATTTCGAAAATGACGAAGCCAGGCCAACTGGCTAAATCAAATTGACTTGGGCCTATTCAACTCGGTCTACGTTAAATAAACTGCTGCATTGGGTTGGTTGGACTGGTCTAGACTAATGGACACAGACACAGATACAAACACGGACATTGGAGGACAAGGCGGCTGGTGCCTGTCACAGGAAAACACCGCCAGCGACAACGCTGGGGCCATCGCTGGTCGGGATCAACAGCCTAGGCGACGAGGAACATGCTGGTAGTGACGATCGACAAACTCCGGTCGGCTACTGGTGTAAAACCCGTGACTTGAGTCAGAGTTTTACGAGAGTGAACCAATCGGTTCAACCGTAGGTTCGAGTCGAGTCAGCTTCATGGACCGCGAGCTAAGTTGAGGCCAGCTGTGAGTTATGAGCGATGAGGGTCATGTATGCTCAAATGTACGATGATAATGCCTAAAAGATGATGAAAAATGGGTTATCATGGAGGTATGCAATATTAATTGTTATTTTTATTTGATCATAGAATAGTTTTAGGCCGAATAACGCATTAGGACGCATTGGATTATATTCGGGTGGGTTATTAGTTATAGAGCATGCCATTTGGATGTTGTTGTGTTTGTTTTATTTTATGGAATTTTCCATATTTTTCTAGATTGTTTTTTAGAATTTATTACGAACTAGTTATTATTTTGACTCGAGTAGGAATCGAGTCAATACTTAATTACTAAATTGCCATTGAGGGTATTTTTCTCCCTCTCGACCCATCTTCATCCAAAACCCTAGCCACCGCCCCTCGCGCTCATCGCCGCCGATGTCGCACTGCCGCCGAGCAACGCCGCCCCGCCCCGCCCCGCCGTCGCCGTGCTGCTACGACCCACCCCGGCCACCGTCTCGCCGCTACGACGCCGGAATCGCCCCACGAAACCACCTCAGCTGTCGCCACTCTGAGCCGGATTCCGCCGCCACTATGGCCTCGATGACTACCCCTCGCCGTCGCCGACGTTTCCCCCACCATCTCGACCGCCGTCGAGGCCGGCCGCAGCCCCGATCGGAGCATGCCGCCACCGCCGCCCATTTTCGACACCGCCGTCGACGGCCATCGCCACCTCGGCTGCCTTGTTTGACACCACCATCGGACCAAGCTCGTTGAGCTGGTGCCGATAGACCCCTTGATTGCCCTGTCCCGAATCATCGCCGGAAAACCGTCGGAATCCGCCGGAAACCACCGACACTCGCCGAAAAACCGCCGGAACCGTTGGAAAATTGGATTCGTGGGAAATTTGCCGGATCATCCGCCGAACGCACCCGGTCCAATCTTCCCGCAAGGAAAACTATAACCAAAATCCTTTTTATCTGGCATTAACTTGGAACCGCGCGCATCTAAAGCACCCTTTACTAAAATCAATGTAGTTGTATGCAAGCCTAGAGCTATAGCATGATGAACCAAGAAGTCTCCGGGGCCTATTGTTAAGAATAGTGAATTACTATTCTCATTAACGGCACTCAACCAGCCCGGTAACCATATGCTTCGACCAGCATTAAATGCTGGACCGCTCGTTGAAGATAAGAGTATATCGAACCCATATGAAGTCTTACCATGAGCAGATTGTATCCATTGGGCAAATATGGGCTCAATCAAAATTTGTTTCTCCGGAGTACCAAAAGCGAGCATGACGTCGTTATGAACGTAGAGTCCTAAGGTATGGAACCCCAAAAATAGGCTAGCCCAACTTAAATGAGATATGATAGCTTCTTTATGGTCTAACATTCTTGCCAATACATTATCCTCATTCTGTTCCGGATTGTAATCCCGAATGAAGAATATAGCTCCATGAGCAAAGGCTCCTGTCATGATAAACCCTGCGATATACTGGTGATGAGTATATAACGCAGCTTGGCTAGTAAAGTCTTGTGCTATGAATGCATAAGCGGGTAAAGAATACATGTGTTGAGCTACCAAGGAGGTAATAACCCCTAAAGAGGCTAGAGCAAGACCCAATTGAAAATGAAGCGAATTATTGATTGTGTCATAAAGACCCTTATGCCCACGTCCCAATCGGCCCCCTGGAGGAGTATGTGCTTCTAAAAGATCTTTCATACTGTGCCCAATTCCGAAGTTAGTTCTATACATATGACCGGCTACGAGAAAAATAAATGCAATAGCTAAATGATGATGAGCAATGTCGGTCAACCATAAACTTTGCGTTTGTGGATGGAATCCTCCGAGAAGGGTTAGAATGGCAGTTCCTGCTCCTTGGGAGGTACCAAATAAATGACTACCGGAATCGGGGTTCTGGGCATAAAGATTCCACTGGCCTGTAAAAAGTGGGGTCAACCCTTGGGGATACGGTAATACATCTAAGAAATTATTCCATCGGACGTACTCCCCCTCGATCCAGGAATGGCGACATGCACTAAATGCCCTGTCCAAGCCAAAGAACTTACTCCAAAAAGTCCTGACAAATGATGATTGAGACGAGATTCCGCATTTTTGAACCACGAAACGCTCGGTTTCCATTTTGGTTGTAGGTGTAACCAACCCGCCACTAAGGATATAGCAGAAATAAATAATAGAAAAAGAGCTCCAGTATAAAGATCCTCATTGGTGCGTAAGCCGATTGTATACCACCACTGATAAACGCCGGAATAAGAGATATTCACCGGGCCGAGAGCGCCTCCTCGAGTAAAGGCTTCGACAGCCGGTTGACCAAAATGAGGATCCCAAATTGCATGAGCAATAGGTCTTACATGTAAAGGGTCCTTTACCCATGACTCAAAATTTCCTTGCCAAGCTACATGAAACAGATTTCCGGAAGTCCACAGAAAGATTATTGCTAACTGCCCGAAGTGGGAAGCAAAAATGTTCTGATAAAGACGTTCCTCAGTAATATCATCATGACTTTCGAAATCGTGTGCGGTAGCAATACCAAACCAAATACGACGAGTAGTGGGGTCCTGAGCTAAGCCTTGGCTAAACCTTGGAAATCGTAATGCCATAATGCCTTTCAAATCCTCCTAGCCATTATCCTACTGCAATAATTCTTGCTAAGAAGAATGCCCATGTTGTGGCAATTCCACCCAGAAGGTAATGGGTTACTCCTACAGCACGTCCTTGTACAATGCTCAAGGCTCTAGGCTGAGTAGCAGGAGCAACTTTTAATTTGTTATGAGCCCAGACGATGGATTCAATGAGTTCTTGCCAATAACCGCGGCCGCTGAATAGAAACATTAAACTAAAGGCCCAGACAAAATGAGCACCTAGGAAAAAAGACCATATGCAGATAATGAAGAACCATAAGATTGAATTACCTGAGATGCCTGTGCCCATAAGAAGTCCCGGAGCCACCCATTAATAGTAATGGAACTCTGTGCAAAGTTTCCTCCCGTGATGTGAGTTACCACCCCTTGATCACTTATGCTACCCCAAACATCTGACTGCATTTTCCAACTGAAATGGAATATGACTACCGAAACCGCATTGTACATCCAGAATAGGCCTAAGAAAACATGATCCCAGGCGGATACTTGGCATGTCCCGCCTCTTCCGGGCCCGTCACAAGGGAAACGAAAACCAAGATTTGCTTTATCAGGTATCAACCGCGAGCTACGAGCAAATAGAACGCCTTTCAGTAATATCAATACAGTCACGTGGATCGTAAATGCATGAATGTGATGGACCAAAAAATCTGCAGTTCCTAATGGAATAGGTAACAAAGCCACCTTGCCACCTACTGCCACTAAATCAGCACCTCCCCACGTCAAGCTGGTGCTTGCTGTTGCACCGGGAGCTGTTGCACTCGGCGCTAAAGCATGGGTATTTTGTATCCATTGAGCAAAGATAGGTTGTAATTGTATAGCGGTATCTGAAAACATATCTTGGGGACGCCCTAAAGCACTCATAGTATCATTATGAATATACAAGCCAAAACTGTGAAAGCCTAGAAATATACATGCCCAGTTAAGATGGGATATGATTGCATCACGGTGCCTAAGGACACGATCCAATAGATCATTATAGCGAGTAGTTGGATCGTAGTCTCTTACCATAAAAATGGCTGCATGCGCGGCAGCACCAACTATGAGAAATCCACCAATCCACATGTGATGTGTGAACAACGAAAGTTGTGTACCGTAGTCAGTAGCTAGGTATGGATAGGGGGCATGGAATACATATGGTGAGCTACAACAATGGTCAAGGAGCCTAACATAGCTAGGTTAAGGGATAATTGAGCATGCCACGATGTTGTTAGAATCTCATAGAGGCCTTTATGACCCTGACCCGTAAATGGACCTTTATGAGCCTCCAAAATATCTTTTAGACTGTGACCAATGCCCCAGTTAGTCCTATACATGTGACCTGCTATCAGGAAAAGAATTGCAATAGCTAAATGATGGTGTGCAATATCGGTTAGCCATAGGCCTCCTGTTGTTGGATCTAATCCTCCACGAAAAGTAAGAAATTCCGCGTATTTTGACCAATTCAAGGTAAAAAATGGGGTTGCTCCCTCGGCAAAACTGGGATAAAGTTGAGCCAAAAGATCCCGATTCAAGATAAATTCATGAGGAAGTGGTATCTCTTTAGGATCTACCCCAGCATCTAGAAATTGGTTAATTGGTAAAGATACATGTACTTGGTGTCCTGCCCAACCAAGAGACCCCAGTCCTAGTAACCCCGCCAAGTGGTGATTCAACATGGATTCTACATCTTGGAACCAAGACAATTTTGGAGCAGCTTTGTGATAATGGAACCAACCGGCAAAAAGCATTAATCCTGCAAAGACCAATGCACCAATTGCGGTACAATAAAGTTGTAATTCGTTAGTTATTCCAGATGCGCGCCAAATTTGAAAAACCCGGAAGTTATTTGTATTCCTCGAAAACCTCCGCCCACATCACCATTTAATATCTCTTGACCCACTATTGGCCAAACTACCTGTGCGCTGGGCCCAATGTGAGTAGGATCGCTCAGCCACGCTTCATAATTGGAAAAACGAGCACCATGGAAATACATTCCACTCAGCCAAAGGAAGATGATGGAGAGTTGACCGAAATGAGCACTAAATACTTTTCGAGAGATCTCCTCCAAATCACTGGTATGGCTATCAAAATCGTGAGCATCCGCATGTAAGTTCCAGATCCAAGTGGTAGTATCCGGGCCCTTAGCTATTGTTCTTGAAAAATGGCCGGGTTTGGCCCATTCCTCGAAAGAAGTTTTTACGGGATCCCTATCCACCACAATCTTCACTTCTGATTCCGGCGAACGAATAATCATTGAGTCCTCCTCTTTCCGGACAACACATACAAAGAGACCCGCCAATAGTACAGTTAAGTAATTAGTGAACCTATGAATCTGAAAGATAGTATTTCTATTTATGATTAGTTCCTTTCTTTTCTATTTATGATGAATTTCCTCTTTTCCTATCTCCCATCTATCTATTTTCTTTAATTATTAACTAGAGCAATTAGGATATGGAAGTCGATCCAGGGCAAGTGTTCGTATCTATTATGACATAGCCATAGGGCGCTCAACGGACACTTTTAATCTTGTCGGCATGATACAAAAACCATTTTTTATGCAACCTAGCTTATAAAATAAATGACTAGGTTAGTCTACTTCATATTTAAATGTAGATATCTAGATGTCTCTTATTAATAACTAACGAATGATCCTTTGATTCGGAATAGATTAATACGTTCCATATAAAATAAATCATTCGCATTTGGATTGGATAGTATACAAGAAAAGAATCGATTCTGTACAGTATCTGTATCATTTATACTTAGAAAATTTCAGACGAAATAGAATGAGAAGGGATATTATGAAATTCTTTGATTTTTTCTTCCCAGAGGAACGATCTATTTGATTTTATTGAATTGATCAATCCATATGCTAATGCAATTCAAAAAGAAAGTCTTTTTATTCGAAGCGCCCTGTGATCTTTAACCAATTATGTGCTTCAATATAATTACCTGGAGTAAGCGATATAGCCTGTTTCCAATATTCAGCAGCTTGATCGGACCAAGCCTCTGCAATTTCAGAATCTCCCTGTCGAATGGCCTGTTCTCCCCGGTTGGAATAGGTAGTTCCTTCCCTTCGAACCGTACTTGAGAGTTTCCTAACTCATACGGCTCGCTCCGCAGTCTTTTGGTTTTAGTGTCCCAGATTAATCTACCATATCTTTAACAGAATAGGATTTACGAGAAATCCATCTGATTTTATATTGGGTTAACCAGAAGAAATTAATTACATAAGTTTCAAACTCTCATTTTGATCAAAAATCTGTTTTTTCTTTTTTCCTATCTTCAGAAGAATAAAGAACAGCTACCCCTTTTATTGTTATAATCTTCTGAAAGGTAACTATCTCGATTTCATATAGAAATTCGTATAGAATCTTTGAAAAAGACTTTTCTCTAAAAAAAGAAAGGACTT
>JAURVB010000118.1:0-19292 GCA_033002965.1 Piper betle | reverse complement strand
ATTATCCTGATGCTATTGGCGTCGAGGGAGGGTGTAAAGGATTATTATTATTATTATTATTATTATTATTATTATTATTATTATTTTCTTTGATCGCAAGTGCAAGTTGGGAGGGCGATCTTCACTGCTTGATTAAATAAAACACTGCTAATCCGTGTATAATATAGTTGATATTATTGTTTATTAAATCCCATTAATTAATAAAGAAAGTATGATTAAGGTAATAATATGGGTTATTAAACTATAACAGTGTGCTAATCACAAACGTTGAACCTAAATAGCATAATGAAAATAAATAAAGTTCGAACCTTTATTGGGTTGATTAATTTAAAATAATTCTATTAGTAGTATCTTTAAATTAGGATAATACAAATCATTTTAAATAATTTAATAGAACAACTTAATTAATTGCCTGTTAAATATTCAGCATTGGTGAAAGGTGAATAAATTATTGTAGGTATACCCAAGATTTTATTTAATGAATTAAGTATCTAGTACTCCCTAAATTGTGATTAATAAGGATAGTGATTAAGGATTAAAATCGTAAACTAAATCGTCAAGATTGTTGCTTAAGTAATTATCGTCTCAAAGTAAAACATACTAATAATAGTAATTAAATACTTGGTCATAAGCTAATAATTATTTATCATTAGTTAAGTGTGAATTGTGATTTAATTAATTAATTTAAAATGTAAGTGTGACTTAAATGATTACATCACATGAATAATTAATTATATCACTAGACTTGTTGTAAATGTTGAGAATTTAATATTTAATATTGTTGAATGCTGCATGCTTTATGTTAACGAGTTTTAATAATGATATATTTTAGTCATTTAGATGCATGCATTTCTACTCAAATAAAATTATACTTATGTATAATTTTATTTTCTCGTTCAGATTAGGATTGTCGATCGCAATTGCAGGTTCACTTGCGAACTATCAGGTTCGTATAATTATTTGAAATGTTGTATTTTCCCTTTTTGGCAGCCCTGGTCGGCCTGAGCCGAGATTCGACCACCATGCACCAAGTGCAACCGAGGTCAAGGAATTGACTCAGTCCGACACGGGGCTGCGCTTTTAAATTTACTTGAAAGATAAAATACCTGCCCCCATGCCGAAAGGGGTGACAGGGCGCAGTGGCGCAAGACGACTCATTATGCACTTCTGATACCGAGAGGGTAAGTCAATGACAAATATCAGTAACTAGAAGCCATGGGCCACGTAGCATGCGTGTGCATGCATGGGATTGTAGCTGGATGGGGTGGCCACCCCTCCCAGCATAATTGGAGCTCGGCATAGACTCATAACTACTAAAAGTTTCAAGAAATGATAATAGGGATTATATTGACTTGTTTCATTTAATTATGCGGCTTAGTGGTTTTATCACTAACGCGGAATTGCCTCCACAGGTGAGCAGCTTCAGACCGAGGACTAAGAGTGTGGTTGGTGGTTCTTTTACCAACCTAGGTTTGGTGAATTGATAATAAATTGGATTTCCTTTTATTCTCTTGAGTTATAAATGTGGCTACAGGAAACAGTCAGAGGCTGTGGGACTTTTTGCTCACGTAGTTAATTTATTATATGTATTGTCACATGCTATTAGAACATGATTTATTTTTATGATTTGTAAATTTCTAGAACTATTTGCCATGTTACGATTCATATTCTTGAATGTTACTTTCACATCATTTTTATTTTTTTAGTAACCCCCGACCGGTTAGGGTGGGTTGTTATAGGTGAGTTTAGGGCCGGTTAGGGATTTTTTTAGTTTTCAGATTCAAGTTTTACGGATATGACAATATTCGATTCATATCCCACCCAAATCCCTAAGTGGGCTAACTATTAACTCACCAAAAAACACAGATTTGTATAGTTTAATTTTCTTGAATTTTGGTGTGAAATTTGGAGCTCATTGAAATGCATACATTTTATTTATCTCCGTGTTTAATGGTTGGTGGCAAGTGGCTAATAATTAGCACACATTGCTTGTTAGTGAAGGCTAAACCCACACACATGGGTGGGCCAAACTGTTTCCCAAGTCAACGTGGAAAAACGGTGATTATAATGTTTTTGGGAATAAAAAATGGTGATAGAATAATGCTTAGCACCTTCTTGGCTGGCTCATCTCTCCCACGTTTCATTCTGTACATGTCAATAATTGTGGAGAAGCTGCTTCTTTCTTTATTCTTTCTTTGGGATCTGATCAAGCTTCCCATCACTCTCGGTCAAATGTTTGTGGGCAAACATTACCAAAGTGATTGAACAAGTCTTGCTATCCCCCAATTTTTTAGTAACAACAAAAAGTTTTTTTAAAAAAATATTTATGTAAGAATCACTATATATATATATATATATATATATATATAATTGAATACAAAAAACTAATGCTCACATAATACAACACGTCTGCTGCTACTATTTTGGATGCAATTGGCTACTTGTTCTTTCTTTCTAGAACATTGTCCAATAGGTTGATTAGTGGGCTGGGTCTCACCACTTCCAACTGCTTTGCTAATGCAGAAAACTACCTCTTCCAAACCAGAGTGGAACGAAATAACAAGGAAGGTTCGCATGGTATCATATGTGACATCGAATTGAGCTTTGTTTGAGGCTGCTTTGCTTAATCTTGCAAGGAAGACCTGGGTCTTTGTGATAAGTATGTTATATTTTTGTGCGTAGACATCGATGCACATAGTTGCCTTTTCTTTTAATGCCCCGTAATGTCTATCAAGCAAATTCTAAGATGGGTTTGGTTCATCAAGGGACAAAAAATGGTGTGTGATACAAAGCATGACAAAAAATGGTGTATGATACAAATTCATGTCCTTATATCCTGAATTTGCATTCCTATGTAATCTGCACCATTCTAGGAGTGTACTCCATGTCATGGCATCAGACTTGCAGTGCGTTGGGTCAAGCATAGTCTCCATTTCTTCAAGTAGACCTTTCCGATCCAAGACATCAACCAGGCAGTCATAATGTTCCTTAGAGGGAGTCCAAAGGTCTTCATGGAATCAAGGTTTTACCTTCCTTCTTCCATATGCTACCAATTGCTTCCTGCTGGTTAGGATAAGGTGTGTATGATGACAACGCCTATACTTGCACTAAACTCTAATAAACTAAAATTTAATATGTGGATTTGTTAGATATACATTTATATATCCAACACAAAAACACATTTGCAAGTGATAAAATCTCTAATTGTTTGCTTCTTGCTTCTATTACTCGTGCCGGTTTTAAGATTTTTCCACTTTGATTGAATTAGAAACTCACAAACTGAATTCAAATATTGTTTAAATGGTTGATTAGAATAGGGCATACCCTCATAGGAAGTATACAGATTGAAAAATATACTAGGCAAGATGTCACATGATGTATATTACGGATAAATTTTAATTTTATATATAAACTCTTATTAAATAATGAGATAGACTATAATAATCTAATATCTTAAATAACGATTCTGATTAATTTGAAAGGTAGATATTAAATAAAGGAGAAGATAAACTATGATAATTTGATTTATTATTTTGTATTTTGTTGATAGATCTTAATTAGAAGAGAATATAATTTATAATAATTTGATTTATTATTTTTATTTTTTTAATATTTTGATTGATTAAAGCTTCTACTTTTAATCAAAGGTCACTATTGACTTTCTCTTTTATTAATAAGAGTAGACCTAGGCAAGCGCCATAGGTGACTTATACCACAGATAAACTATTATTAAATAATAAGATGAACTATAATAATTTAAATAATAAGTTATAAATATGAGGTAAGGATGCTTTATGATATTCAGTACAAGTATCTGTTCGTTTGTAATTGACATATATATCCAGAATCAGTCAATGCTGCATGCTATATATAATATAATGATGATGCATTATGATATTCTGATGTGTTCGTCTTTTTCGTTTGTAATTGTCATGTATTGGCTACAATCAATTCTGCATACCATAAACTAAACGATTCTACATAATGTTCTTATTCAGAAATAACTGAACTTTTGTGTTTACTTTTTATGCTATTGTTTTTAGCATTCTCGGACTACTATGATATTCCACACAAAGTTGTGGAAGTCAACCCCTTAGCAAAAAGGAGATAAAGTGGATTCTGGTTTCCATTAGAAAAAAATATAAGAAGCATTCATTTTTGTTGCTTTGGTTAGTTGAGCTCATGTAGATTGGCCTATATTTGTTGTATCTCGTGGATGTAACTGAAGATGCTTCTTCAGATGTGCATTGTCGAAGATGGTTCTTTAAATGTGCATTGTCATCACCTGGTTAAGGGGGAAAAAATTATTTTTTGCAGGAATTGATTAGTTCAAGTTGTGTAGATTAAATTGTATTTATTATTTCTCGTTGATGTTATTGAACATGCTTCTTTGGATTCGCAATGTTGCTATTCTACTTATAAATTTGACTCCCTGGGAACTTGTGTGTGATTTTATGTGTATTAGGGACCTGTGACTGCATTATCTTTGCCTAAGCCTGTGAGTAATAGCTATACAAACTCTAACTTAATGAAAAATTACTCCTTCCCCGTCCGTCAAAAATCAATGAAGCGTGACAACCTGCGGGCTTTAAATGGTGGCAATGGGCCTCCACTTCATCATGTCTAAGAAAAAGAATCTAATTTATATAATGAGGAACAGGAAGCAGTGGATTCTGCACTTCCATTCCAAGGAGTTGTTCTTAGTAGGACAAGCAGCACTGGCAATGATCGTCCTCGAGGCTCCTCTCGTAGGGGTAGTAATGGCCCTCATTTGCATGGTACGGGAGGACATTTTAAAAATAATCAAAATAACCAGCTTCGTCAGGACCGTGGAAGCCGTGAGTGGAACCAACCTCGAAATTTTAGCGGTAGGGATGTCCACTTGCAGCAACAGCAATCAAGGCCTATGCTAAGGAATTTTATAAGGCCTCCTCCTAATCGGTCCCCATTTATCACTTCTCCAGGGCCTTATATCTGTTCTTTAGGCATTCCTGGTAAGCTTTTTCCATATGCTAAATTATGAAGTTGTTTGAATTTCATTACATAATACAATCTTCTTTGGTAATGATTTTAAATTCTTTAAGAAATGCCTTCTCCGGTATATTATGTGCATACTTCAACACCTGAACCTCTTGGAGGCATTACTTTTATGCCTCCATCTCACCCACCGCCATCATGTCCACCGACATTTCTTTTCCCAGTTGTTGATCCAGGGATTGCAAATTAGGCTGGTGAAATAGATAGAGTACTATTTTAGGTACTGTTGTAGTTATCATTTCACTGGATGTAACTGGGTGTTTCTTCTAAGCAATACTAATCATTGTTGTCTATTTATTTTTTGCAGTGCTGATAATCTGTGTAAGGATATATTCTTGCGCCAAAACATGGATGAGGAGGGCTGGGTTCCAATATCTTTGATTGCTAGCTTTAATAGAGTGAGTATCTTTAATTAGGTGTTATGTTTTTTGTGAACCTGATTTGTTGTTTTAACAGTTTATCAAGCTTAATGTTGGTTTCTTAACATTTTTCTTTTTATAAATCAGTTCTTTTCTTCCCCAAAAGGATTTTTTGTTTGAATTTTAATTTTTTTGGAGGCAAAAATTGACTTTACAAATTAAGTTTTGCCAATATTTTCTCATTTATGTGTCCATGGTGGCCATTGCATCTGCTGAATAAATTTGCGTTCAGCTTTTGCTAGTTGAACAATGTCTTAGCGTTCAAAACAATCTTCTTCTTTCCCATCCACCCACTCCAGATAATTGAGGTTGGGTTTGACCTGCATGTGTTTTTTTTCCATTTTGATTCTTGGACCTAAGATCTCCTGCAGTGTGTGATGTAAGTGAATATATTTTTTACCTTATATCATATTCTAGCCTCAACAACATACAACTTAAACACATCTATTAGTGTTCCTCAAATAGCAATCTTATCATCATGCTTTTCTATAATATATATTTCATAAAAAATGACATATTACTTCAACCTATTTCCTGCTTACTTGAAGTTTATATTAGAATAAGCACCCTGTGTAAACAGTTACTTTGTTTTTTTATTGATGATATTAATGGTGGTGATGATTACATGAAACGAAATTGGCAAATGATCAATGTTACTTGTATGAAATGCTTCCATATGAATTGAGTTTTTTATGTTCTATACGCTATATTGGTTTCATGCTTAAAATTGTAACATCAATGCACCAACACACTGACTAAATTGTCGCTGTTTGTCCTTTCATTATTTGATTATTCTGATTTGGCAGGGAGGTTAGAGTTGTACAGGTTTTCTTTTAACTTTATTTTTGTATTCTAGTTTCCATTATTGGTTGGACTTTGGTTTGGCAGATCAATGGGGAATTTGTAGTTTTTTACTATCTCACAGGTTTCATGACTGTTTACTGTGTTCTACTTTGATTACTGCCTATTTTTCTATTTTTTGAGTGCTATAAATATCAGACTTCATAGTAGATGTAGGAAATCTGTATTTTATTATGACTCTGAAAATTTCAGGTTAAACAAATTTCGACAAACATTTCGGTTATATTGGATGCGTTGCAGATTTCAACTGAAGTAGAAGTGCATGTAACAAGCTTTCTAAACTACGGTGTCAATTTAGGAAATTGGGGCTGAGAGTTTGTTTTTCTGTTTCTTGTGGTTGGCTTCATCTCAAATTTTAATTATGTGTCCTTATTTCACTCAATGTCGGGAAGAAAACACTCTCAACTAAAAATGATACCTAATCTCCTATGTTTTTGCATCATTATTGCTGGCTTCATGATAGCTATAAAAACAAATATGTTACTCAATGAATAAAGTTGGCAACACATTATATAATAAATTAAGATGAGCGGCAAGCACATTTCATTTGACGACGAATTGCTTGCCTTAAGTGGTATCATTGTTTATATTTTGGAAGAATTGAAATATTCATCATTATTTTTCATTTGCAGGGTGACAAAGTGAGGAAACACAGTGATTGGATGAATTGGCCTCTCCCACCTAATACAGTCCCTCCTGCTCCTGGTCCAATCCCTCGGGTACCATCAGGTTATGATACATTGGTGACTAGATTTGATGGTTTCACATTGGATGGAAGTAGAATTCATGCTGAGAACATGCAAGGAAATCTAGTGGATGCTAATACTGGTGTTCTACTTAGTAGAACATCTTCTGAAGATAGTAATCATTCTTTTCACAACTATCAAGGGGCTAGCCGAGGATCTACACAAGCTAGTGATGCTTCTCTGACTAGCGGACGATTAAACAAGACTGACTCTTACTGAGGCAGATTCTTTTTGGAATAAGAGTGCATGTTGTCGACCGCAAGTGCAAGAAATGCGGTGGATGCTAGTTCTCGGGTGGATGTGTAAACCAAAGGAAGTCAGCTTAATTAAAATTTTCAAGAAAAAAGATACATAAATTATATACCTGGAATAAGATTACAATGGCAAAAGAAACTTAGTAATTATGAACCCTTGTTGGTTAATGGGATGTGTATAGTTAGACTTGGTTTATGAATCTTTGTTGCTTTGTCATTCTGTTGTGGTCTAGGTAGCAAATTTTGAATAGCAACATGTGAATTGGCTTCATTAGAATGGCTTCCCAACCCCCAAAATGTCATTTAGGATCAACAACATTTATAACGTCACACTTTCCGATATATTTTTTTAGGGGATTTGATTGTACAGGAGATTTTGTTGGTTGTGGTGTAAGTTAAAAGCAACATCCATCGCAATTAGGGAGTAGAGAACTTGAACTAACAGACATTGTTGGTTCAGTTCTCTACCTCCCCTTCGGCTTTAATATCACCAAGTTTCGTTATTGTCATGATTTTTTCCTGAATCTAGCAGCAGTTCCATTTCTCGCACTGCGTCTTGACAACAATTTAGATACTACCCGCCATGAGAAACGATCAGGCAGCCTAAATAAAAAGAAAGTTCTTTAAATGTTCAATGGATGCCAATTTCAAAATAAGATCATCTCCTCCCGCAGAGCTCTAAAATTCTGAATCATATGGGCCCCCTGCAATCACGATAACCAAAATAAAATAAGACCACAACTAGGGCTTTTTTCAAATAGAAACCTTCAATCAAACTCTCCCGTTGTCCTACTAATATCACATAATTTCAGAAACATGGTCACTAAGGGAGTGGAAAATATATAAACTCATCCCCCAAGTAGGGTATAAGAAAGAAGCAAATTAAAAAAATGACTAGAAAATGCTCCCTCAGAAGATAAAAGGTTTCATTACCATCACAGAACTCAGTATTAGCATGGTTGTAAAAGCATCATTGGGAGCTAGCAGAACAAACAAAGCCAGCAATGAATGAAAACTAAGTATCTGGATCATAATATTTCTTAAGCACATGTATATATATAATGTCATTCTATCATTACTTACTAACAATATGTATTCAACAGACTTCATAAAATAATAAAATTTTGGCAGTTAAACAAACATCTATGTGTTTAATCATCTATGTGTTTGCATATTTTGATGCTATTCATGTTTCTGTTTTAACCTTGGAATGATTGACAGACATAATTGACAAAATGAGCTGCAAAATCCATCCAGATCAATCTGATTTAAAAGATGAGGGGATGAAGTGGCGAAAGTATGTATTTTTGAGCGTATGTTTAGTCAACTGGTTATTGTATCTTGTTTTGTTCACTTTCTAATAGGTTTTTAGTTTATTTTCTTATGCATGATTCTACTGCTAGTATTTACAAAATAATTGATGTGATTACGTAACAAAACAAGTTCAATTTTTTCTTCATTCTGGCTTTGTGACAAAAGATTACTGATAGTTCTTCAAGAAACCAGATTTATGAAGTCTATTTTAGAAATAAGAAAAGTGTGAGATGATGATGATGTGGAATCTTCATCTTGTTTGTTTCTCTTTGGAGTGTTTCTTCGGGAAAGTCAGCTGGCATAGAGCACTACTCATTGTTATTGCATGGTTAACCGATTTGATGTGAGACGTGATTAATTGGTTGAACAAAATATATGCTGCCAATTGCTTGCTCGATGGGATGAGGTGTGTGATGACGAGGCCGATACTTTTACTAACTGTGATAAGCTAAAATGTAATATGTGGGCAAGTGAAAAAATCTCTAGTTGTTTGCTTTTTTCTTCAATAGGAATGGTGTATGTTTTGCGAACTGATTGGCACTTATTCTAGATTTTCCTAATATTTGACAGAGTTTTTAGTGTTGGGTTTTAAGAGTTTTCCAATTTGCTTGAAGTAGAATATCACCAACTGAATTCAAATATTGTCTAAGTGGTTTATCAGACACCTTGTTATTTTGCAGGTGGGTTGATGATCATTTGGTTCACGCTCTGTCACCAAGTATATACAGGAATACATCTTAAGCCTAGAAGCATTTGACTACATTCCAAGCAATGGTTAATCTTTTTGACATCTTCTCAATGTTCTCTATGCAAAAAAAAATAATTCTTCATCCATTATGTCATTGTTTGATCCAAGTGCTGTGTGCCACATAATTTGAATATGGCATACCCTATTAAGAAGCATAGTGATCTAAAGATATATACTCTGCGCTCTTTTTTGAGCTTTGCTCTTCTAAGTTTTCATTGAATTCATTGACAAATTAAAAATTTAGGCTATTTTAGCCTCATGGAGAGGATGAGTGTGAAGTATGCTGTAGCAACAACCATCTATTTTGTGTCAAAGAAGCTGAAGAAGGAGGGTTTTTCACGTTAAATCTCTATTTTTATGATGAATTTTCCACGTTAAATCTCTGTTTTTGTGATTTTGTTTTATCTTATTTTTCAGGCATTATTTTCTCATATCTTGTGTTCGCTGTTGTTGATATCCGACTTTTGGGGACTTTTTCAACAATTATATGGGATGAAGTTACTTCTTATGTTTATCTTTTAAATTAGCAGGACTGCAATTTCGATTGCCGTGTCTGGTGTCAAGCAAAAATATTTTGAGTTTTGGGGAATAAGATCTCCTCGATATGGAACTGAAGTTCAATTGAAGAGGTTGGAATTATTTCTATTCGAAAACATAAATTATTCACGGAATCTAAAGAATGGTAGAATTCATTTACCGATAACTAATTGGGAACTTGCTAATGAAGAAAAATATAATAAAATCTATATATATATATATATATATATATAGAAAATCTATTTGCGCTGCCTTCATTGGCAGCGCATAGGCAGCACATTGTATGTAGTCCGTTGGATCAAAATCCAACAGACCACATACAATGCCCCCTATTCCACCCCCGTTTTTCTTCTTCCCCCCGTTCCCGACGGTTTTACCGCCACCCTGACCACGGCTCCGCCCTGCCCCCGGCCCCACCCTCGGCCCCGCCCCGCCCCGTACTTGGACCCGACCCCGCCTGCAGCCACCGTCGCCCACCGCCCCCGCAAGCAGCCGCGGCAGCCCCCCTTGGGTTGCTCCGCCCCCACAACCCCGGCCGCCACCATCCTCCCCCGCAACTGCGGCCCCCCGCGTTCCCCCCTACCCCGAGCGCTACCTTCCACCACCCTCCCCAACCCAGCCGGCGCCGCGGCCCTTCCCCCCCACCCCGCCCTGCTCATTGCCACCCGCGGGCGGCCACCGGCTCCCCGACCGTCGATGCGTGTTTTCCAAGCAGCCCACCCACCCCCGAGACAGCGACAGCAATGGCCAGCGGGCGGCAGGCGATGAGGTTCACTAGTGGTGGGGCGGCCGGAAAAACAGATCACAGCAACACAAACGGGGAAGAAACAAGGGAAGGGTAATTTTGTAATAAAAATTTGACTCGAGTCGGGATCGAGTAAAATTTATATTAAAAAATAAATTTTAAAAAATAAAATAATTTTATAATAAAAACTTGACTCGAACCGGACTAAAGTTAATATTATAAAATAAATTAAATAAAATAAAATAATTTTATAATAAAAACTTGACTCGATCCCTACTCGAGTTAATATAACGAAATAAAATTAAAAAAAAATAACATAATTTTGTAATAAAACCTTGACTTGATCCCGACTCGAGTTAATATTACAAAATAAATTTAAAAAATAAAATAATTTCGTAATAAAAACTTGACTAGATCCTTACTCGAGTTAATATTATGAAATAAATTTAAAAAAAATAAAATAATTTCGTAATAAAAACTTAACTCGATCCTGACTCGAGTTAATAATTACGTAATAAAAAAAACTTGACCAGATCGAGTTATTTTTTTTTACGAAATTATCAGGATTGAGTCAATTCTTTATTACAAAATTATTTTATTTTTAAAAAAATTATTTCTTAATATTAACTTGAGTCGGGATCTAAGTTAAGTTTTTATTATTATAAATTTTTTTAATTTTTTTAAATTTATTTCGTAATAAACTCAGGTCGGGATCGAGTCAAGTTTTTATTACGTAATTATTTTATTTTTTTGAAATTTATTTCGTAATATTAACTCGAGTCGGGATCGAGTCAAGTTTTTATTACAAAATTATTTTATTTTTTTAAATTTATTTCATAATATCAACTCGGGTCGGGATCGAATCAAGTTTTTATTACAAAATTATTTAATTTTTTTTAAATTTATTTTGTTATATAACTTGATTAGGGATCGAGTCATGTTTTTTTTATAAAATTATTTTATTTTTTCAAATTTATTTTATAATATTAACTTTTGTCCGGTTCGAGTCAAGTTTTTATTATGAAATTATTTTATTTTTTAAAATTTATTTTTTAATATAAATTTTACTCGATCCCGACTCGAGTCAAATTTTTATTACAAAATTACCCTTCCCCTGTTTCTTCCCCGTTTGTGTTGCCACGCTCTATTTTTCCGGCCACCCGACCGCTGGCGAACCTCATCGCCCGCCGCCCGCTGGCCATTGTTGTCGCTGTCTCAGGGGTGGGTGAGCTGCTTTGAAAACACGCATCGACGGTCGGGAGCGGGTGGTCACGCGCGGGCGGCAGTGAGCGGGCGGGGCGGGGGGGGAGGGGCCGCGGTGCCGGCTGGGTTGGGGAGGGTGGTGGAAGGTAGCGCTCGGGGTAGGGGGGAACGCGGGGGCCGCGGCTGCAGGCGGGGGCGGGGAGGAAGGTGGCGGCCGGGGGTGTGGGGGTGGAGCAACCCGAGGGGGGGGCCGCCGCGGCTGCTGGCGGGGGCGGTGGGGGACGGTGGCTGCAGGCGGGGTCGGGTCTGGGGACGGAGCGGGACGAGGCCGAGGGCGGAGCCGTGGTCGGGGTGGCGGCAGAAACGGTAGGGAATGGGGGGAAGAAAAACGGGGGTGGAATAGGGGGCATTGTATGTGGTCCGTTGGATTTTGATCCAACGGACTACATACAATGCGCTGCCAATCAAGGCAGCGCATAGTAGATCATCTCTCTCTCTCTCTCTCTCTCTCTATATATATATATATATATATATATATATCTGGAAGCTCATGAATGAGTGAAAATGGAATAACACAGCTGATGTTATGTTAGAAGTGCTTTTGAAGGAAACAAACTAATGGTTGGTGTCTGTGAAGTCCAGCAGGAAACACTCAGTGTTCACAAAATAAGAAGACACTCTTACTAAAATAAAACAAAGTACTCCAAATGAAGGGATTAAACTAACAAAAATAAGTTTTAACAACACAGAGTTGATCCGCAAGCTTGTCGCAAACATATAAGAAGCACACAATTTCAGGAACAAATACGTTCCCCTGCATATGGGGAAAGCGAAATGGCAATGAAAGCAGCATTTTATCAAAGAACATAAGATGACGACGAAGCATGGCGTGGGGTGGCTGGAGAGCAATAGCGCGGCATAGATAGCATGGCATTCATTAAACCACATCTTCAACGTCCAAATTGAACCTGAGGCACAAGTTTGATTGCAGTGAAAAAGATGAATAAAATGAGTTAAAGACAGAAAGAAAACGAAGCTCGGAAGTGGCACTCGCCTATGTGGTCAAGCACTTCGAATGTCTTGTCCATCAATTTCAATGTGAGGGATGTGCTCAATTTTGGGCCAGAGCTCCCCCCAAACCGGCACCTCCCACTTAGCTCGGGGCAGTTCCTGACGATCAGTTGCTTTAAAGCCGTGAGTTGCGGGAGCTCCCCAAGAGACCTTAAGCGACGGAGATTGGCTGTTGGACTGCTGATGGTGAACCTGCGGAGGGAGGTGGTGAAGATTGGAGGCATCGCCTCCAGCTTGGGGCAGTCAATGAATATCAATCTTTCCAGTGCTGGCATGATGGGTGACAACACCCACTCGGACCAATTCCTCATGCCGTCGAAAGTAAGGTACTTCAAGCAGGGGAAGGTGGGTGATGGGCCACCGACGAATTCCCTCCCGACTCTCGCCACTCCATCCAGTCCTGCAATGGAAAGACTGTAGAGGCTTGGCAACTGACCAAGAGCCGGCAGTTGGGTGCAGTTCTTGCAGTCCCGGAGATCCACTTTTATAAGGCCGCGAAAGGCGGCGCCGTCACTCATCCAACTTGGAAATGTTCGGCCTGGATAATCATGTATTTCTAAGATAGAGAGGTGGGGAGGTGGACGTAACCCTGGCACCACGCCATCTGCTGCTGCTGCTGCAATAACATCGTCCATCTCATTCCTATCTAATTTCCAGGACAGTTTCAAATAACGAAGACCAGTCTTCTCCTCTAGCTTGGCAGTTCGAGCCTCATCTCTGCTCCCCACCTCCTCCAAATTGCATATATGGAGAAACGGTCCTGAGATGTGCACATTCACAGCTCCCAGGTCTCCGATGTTGCTGCATCGTCCTCCTCCTCCACTACTACTACTACCTCCTCCTGCATCTCTACTAGCTGCCACTACCGGGAATTTATCTAATATCACCACCACATCTTTTCGCTTCCCAATTCCATTTGGTAACTTTTTCAATCCCCCACACCCTTCAACATTCAATCGTTTTAAACTAGCCATTGCAAGGATCCCCTCCGGCAATTCCTCTAGTTTAGAGCAATCTCCCAGGTTGATTACCCGCAGATGTGGAAGGAAAACAATGTTTTTGGGCAAGTTCACTAATGAACAACACCCTTTAACAATCAATTGTCTCAAACTCGGAAGGGTACCAATGCTTTTCGGCAATTCCTCTAGTTTAGAGCAAGCTCCCAAGTTGATTACCTGCAGATGTGGAAGGGTACCAATGTTTTCCGGCAAAGTCTCTATACATGTGCCCGACAAGTCCAAGTATCGGAGCTCCTTCAGTTTTGCTATTGACGCAGCAGGTAGTTGCGTCAATGTAGTGCCACTCAAATCCAGATGCCTCAAGTGTACTAGCTTCCGAAGGTGCTTCGATGAATGACGACGGACCCTACAATTTCTTAAGTTCAGCACCCTGACACTCTTCAACAACTTGAGTCCTAGATCAATTTGCTCGTCATAATGGGAATAAATGAGAGTCCGCAAATTTTTAACTCCGGCTAAATTGATGTCTTCTATTGATATTTTTGGTTTTATTACACAGTGGCGAGCACCGGCAAGCTGGCTCAAGACATTATTATTATTGTTTGCATCATCATTTTCTATGATGCGACACTCTTCTTTGGTCACCCATTGAGCGAGGTCGTGTACAAGATCGTGCATCTTGCATCTCGTTATGGTGCCATCGGCATCTCTTTCCGGCTCCTGAAACATAAAACGAGCCAATAGCTCCTCGAAATATTCTTCTCCAACTTCTTCTTCCTCTCTTTGCCCGTCATTTACGACAATATAGCCTTGAGACACCCACAACCTTACCAACTCCTTTTTTTAAATATCATGTCTTTCTCGAAAATAGAGCAATAGCCGAAGCAATTCTTTAGTTGTGGGGGTAACTCTGTGTAGCTCAACATCAAGGCAGGCAAAATTCCCGCTTTTGATTGTGACAAATCCCATATTATTCTGTTGTTCAAGATGTTTTCCCATTGCTCTCTTGTCGGTCGTCTACCTCTAACGGCACTTGCCACTGTTTTCACCGCCAAAGGCAGACCACCACATTTTCCCACAATTTCTTTGCCAATATCCATTAAAGGTTTGTACTCTTCCTCCTTCCCCTTCTCAATAACTACCTTCTTAAAAATTGACAAGCATTCATCATCCCCTAAGCCCTTCAATTCATGTGTGTAAGCACTTCCAATGTTAGTTACGACTCCTCTATTTCATGCGGTGATAACAATTTTACTACCCTTTGCCCCTTGGTTTAGAATCTCCTGCAATGGCTCCCATTCGAGATAGTCCTCATTCCAAACATCATCCAGGATCAAAAGGTATTTTCTATCTTTTAGCATTTCTCCGAGTTGTTCCCTCCTTGAAGACTCCTTATTTTCGCCCCAACTCTCAATCATACTTTTCATAATGACTTCCCTATTGAAGACCTCACCAACACACACCCACATACGCTTACCACCAAAGTGTTCTTTCACTCTTTGATCATATTATATAGAGGCTAGATCTTTGATGATATTCTTATATACAGCAAGTGTTGGGATGAACATCTATACCATCTTGAGTTGACGCTAGCTGAATTGCTTAGACATGAGTTGTATGCTAAGAAGGAAAAATGCTCTTTTGGGTTGCGTCAAATTCAGTATTTGGGACATGTTATTTCATCCGAAGGTGTTGGCGTGGACAAGGAAAAAATAGAGGCTATTGTGAATTGGCCGACGCCGAGATCAGTTAAGAGTATAAGAGCTTTTTGGGATTGGCTGGGTATTATAGAAAGTTTATCAAGGGCTTTGGTACTCTAGCAGCTCCATTGTCGGATTTACTGAAAAAGGATGCTTATCATTGGGACCTTCTAGCGGAACAAGCCTTCCATGACCTGAAACAAGCTCTCACAAAGGCTCCGGTGCTGGTGTTACCAAACTTTGATATACCCTTTGTGATTGAGTGTGACGCGAGTGGGATGGGAATAGGGGCTGTTTTGATGCAACAAAACCAGCCCATTGCATTTTTCAGTAAGAAATTGAATGGGAGAAATTTATTGCTGTCAGCTTATGAAAGGGAGATGATGGCTTTAGTGTTGGCTGTCCAAAAGTGGCGTCACTACTTGTTGGGTAGATCATTTGTGGTCCGAACAGATCATTCCAGCCTCAAGTTTTTATGGGATCAGCAGATTCATACCATGGCACAACAGAAATGGTTGGTGAAGCTGTTAGGATACGACTTTGTCATCGAATACAAACCCGGGAAGGAAAATAGAGTTGCTGATGCTTTGTCAAGACAGCAGGAAGGCGACTTGCTGGAAACCGTCGGTAATGTGTCCAAGCAAACAGGTACGCTCTCTTGTGCAGCACTCTCAGTGGCTTTGCCAAGTTGGTTAGAGGTGATAAAACAAGCCTATACTACCAATGAGCATTTGTTGAAGTTGAAACAGCAATGTGCTGACAACAAGCTGTCCTCAAGGTGGGAAGTGAGGGACGACATTTTATTTTACAAACACCGGATTTACTTGACTTCCCAAATGGATATTATACCCATCATTCTGAAAGAGTTCCATGATGGTACTCATGAGGGGATTCAAAAGACCTTGAAGCGACTTAGAGCGGTTTTCTTTTGGTCTCGGATGCACAAGGACGTGATGAGCTATTTGCAGAATTGTGACATTTGTCAAAAGTTCAAGAGCTCCACGTTAGCACCAGCTGGATTATTACAACCACTTCCTATACCCCAACAAATATGGACTTCCATTAGCATGGACTTCATTAGTGGATTGCCAAAGAGTCATGCAAAAGATGGCATTTTTGTGGTGGTTGACAGGCTTTCCAAGTACAGCCATTTCCTTCCTATTGCTCATCCTTTTTCGGCTCAATCTATTGCCAAGTTGTTCTTTGATGAAATTTTCAAATTGCATGGAATGCCGGCTTCGATTGTATGTGACAGGGATCCAACCTTCACTAGTGCTTTTTGGAAGGAACTTTTCAGCTTACAAGGGGTCGCCTTCAACTACAGCTCCGCCTATCACCCTCAAACCGATGGCCAAACCGAAGCAATAAACAAGGTGTTGGAGCAATATTTGAGATGTTTTACAGCAGATAGACCTCATACTTGGGTTAAATGGCTGCCATGGACTGAGTTTTGTTACAATACCAGCTTCCAATCTGCAATCCGAATGAGTCCTTTCGAAGCCGTGTACAATATGCAGCCACCCACTCTTTTGTCATACATTCCCGGAACAGCTAAGACAGCAGAGGTTGATGAGGTGCTGAGGACTAGAGATCAGTTGTTGAGGGAATTGAAGGACAATTTAGCGGCGGCACAGCTGAGGATGAAACATTACCATGATCTCCGGCGCCGTGATGCTGAGTTCCAAGTGGGGCAGCAGGTCTATTTGAAACTCCAGCCATACCGACAAAATTCCTTGAGAACCAAGCGATCAAACAAACTAGCTGCTCGCTTTTATGGTCCTTTTCCAATCACCAAGCGCATTGGTCAAGTTGCTTATGAGTTGCAGCTACCAGCAGATTCTCAAATACACAACGTCTTCCACATATCTCAATTGAAAGCTTCGGTAGTTGCGGGTGTTCATGTCCATACATCTCTCCCAGCTGCAACGCAAATGGAAAGTTGATGTCTGTAATTTGTTGTATTTGCAACCTTGAGGGCAAGGTTGTGTTTCATGGGGAGGGAATTGTTATGAATATTGTTAGTAGATGAGTAGGGTTGTTAGTAGGGGTAATTGGGTAGGGGCATTTGGGTCATTTCACTAGGGAAGATGCCTACAAAAGGGGGCTGTAACAGAATTGTGTAACAACTTTTATTTTGAAAATCAAATCCAGATTGCTCCATCCCTCTCCCCTTTCTTGGAGCCCAAGACAAGGGCGTCCCTCTTCTCCTTCTCCTTCTCCTTCTTCTTCTTCTTCTTGGTTGCTGAAATTGCAGCCCTTCTTCCATCCCTCTTGCTGTTGTTCTTCATCCCCTCTCTTCCAGGAAGTTCACCCTCAAGATGGCACCAGCAAAGCAGAGTTCCAAGCCTTCCAAGGGCAAGGAATTGGTTGTGGAGCTTGGAGAAGAAGCTCCTACCACTGATACACCGGAGGATGAGTTGGGTTGGGGTTTCAGGATTGGCGGAATGACAGGGGATGAGCAAAATCATTGTCAAATGGAAGCTTTTCTGAGCTGCAACATGGGTAATAGGTTTACTTTCCGACCAGGTTTTGTGATAGGGATTTTTTACTTGAATTATGGTTGCCAGTAGACATGCTCCTATTAACATTTAACTGCCTCGACGGAATATAGTGAGGCGGACAAAGTTCATATCATGATAGCTTAGGACACATTTGGAGGCTCTTGCTCACAACTGCTGCGGTTTGCACAAAATACAAAATGGAGATTTCTCAAGACATTTTGGTCACATTGATAGTACTTGTTTGGCGCTTTTGGGTGATCATATGTAAACAGAGGCTTTAGTAATGGCTAGAATATGCAACTAACAGAAGATTTGGTAAAATTTTGATTGATGCAAGAAGCCCATTGGAAGAGGAAGTCATATTGATGGGATGATTTGAACCTGATTTCGGTTGAACCTTGGAACAAGTTGAGTTATAGACATGGTAAGATTGATAGCCTCGTTGGGTCCTCATTAAAGATTTCTGCCTACACAATTTCGTGCTTCTTTTCTAAAATTCTTCCGGAATCTGTTTGTTGAAGCATGATGTGAGCATTCAAGTAAACTGCATACTCCTCTTATTTATGGACCTTTCTCTTTTCCCTTTCTCAACTTTATAAAGCAATTGCTTCTTTATGTTGTCTTATTCTTTTGACCCATGTAATATATGAACGAAAGAAATATCAACTGAATAGAACCTGGCATCGCCCGCCATATTCTTTCTTCATTCTTTAGTTTTGCTTTTCCAGCAAAGTCTGAGTTCTGTTCTTGTCTAGCCCCTTAATAATCTGATGAAGGTCTCTGATATTTCCTTCAACTCTAATGTTTCTTAGAAGGATATTTTGCAGATTATTGCATCATTGCTGCCATATGGGTACAAAATATGAAACCCTATCGAGAATACTCATTCGATATATGAAATATGTTAATAGTATCTCAAATACTTGCCGGAGATTTTTAACAAGTCACATGAAGTGATCGTTATATTGAATGAATCCATCATACTTTTGTTGTATGAGTGAGATCCAAATGAAACCACAATCTGAATTGGATTATAAATCTCATTATATACACCGCCTTAGGATCAATAATCATAACAAATCACAAACTTTTCAATCTTCACAATGATGAGGGAATACCATGCAGATGCAGGCCTTCCCTTAGAAATTAAATCCCCCATCCATATGTCTACTAGAAGATGCATCATTTGGTCATCCT
>JAURVB010000117.1:0-42520 GCA_033002965.1 Piper betle | reverse complement strand
CACTTTACAACCGTGTGTATCCTTCAAGACAAATAAAACCTAATTAGAAAGCCTAATATTATACGAAAAATTAAATAACTTTAAATGCAAATTAAAATCTTCTTAAACTTTGAAAAAATGACTCAAGAAAACTTTGGTAAAGCCCTCGAACACTAGACATGATTAAACTCATAATCTAGGGAAAATATAGATATATCTCAAACATATCAATTACTCATTAATCTATGGTAACTTCTATTTCGACCGTCTGAAACGGTCTTGGAGATTGCCTCTATATAAATCATTGTCTCTTAATGAACGAAAACAAGGGGATTACCATTATATGTCATTGTCTCTCAATGAACTAGAACAAGTATTTCCTTTGGCATTCTAATGATTGTTCTTATTGTAAGAAGTAATCGATAATCAGTCTGTTTTATCTTGGAGGAAAATTTGTTGGATATCCCATTGCAACTTATTTGGGGAGTGTATTTATCTTAAAGAGCGTGATTATTGTGACTTGGGCTTGCTCACTGCTTTCTTTCTTATAGCTTGACGTTCTCATACACCAATATCTACACATGCGCAACCTAGATCTAACAGTCAAGATCTAATAAAAACTAACCCAAAAAATACTTTTCAGCACTTAACTATTATATAATATAAAAAAATTCAAAGAGAAACAATTTGACCAATCATGGACATAAAATTGAAGCATCAGACTTCCATCCATCCATTTTCCATCCCCGCAAGGATATAAAATTGAAGCATCAATTAATCATTCATATTTTAATTTACTGTATAACTCCATAACTTTAGATTTTAATTACAATGATATCATCATGAAATATACTAATAATAATTTATTAACTTTTAATATTTCTAATCCTTATCCAACAATATATTAGATTATTGTATCTTATTATTTAATATAATTTTTTTTTAAGTTCAAGAATGACACTTACAAAATTTGTTTTAAATTACTTAATCTCATAAAACTTCAAACTTAAATAATTTCAAACATGTTTTTGAGGTTCAATGATTTTGATTATTCCCCCATTATATTTTATTAACAAATTTAATTTATTAATTTATTAATTAATACCCAATGGTAATTCTACTAATATATCTAAATGAAATATTATTATTATTATTATTGATTAACCAAATAGTAGTAAAAACGATCACTTTAATTGATCTTCACTAGGAATAACAAATAAGAACAACTAAGACAAAAGCATTGACGAGGAGATGTTGTTAAGTGTTTTAAGTATACAATATTTACCCATATTTTTAATGTAATTTTATACTTTCCGGGTATAAATATTATTAATTAGGTGATATTTCTTTTTAATTCTAGTTAATTAATATTTTATGAGATATACTTAATTTTAGAGTTTTAATGTAGAAAAAGATAAAATAAATTAAGCTTTGGAATTAAAAGTTATAGTCACCCAATGGTTACTACAAGGAGTTTACAAAGTTCGATGAGAATGGATGTACATCGTTTTAGCAGCATTTGAGCACCTTCCTTGAATTCATGTATCTTATGACCATCTTATCTTCTATATAAAAGGGTAGTCTAGTTTTTATAATTTTTTTCCTTTCATAATGAAAAGTAGTTTCTTCTTTATATTGTTTTCTATTTTTATTATGGAGTAATCTTTTATTTCGTTCTAGAGAAGAATGAAACTTAACACAGTCTAATTGAATTCATTTTAACCTATTACTCTTTTATTCAATTAGATTATTTGAATTATCATGTTCTTAATGCTAAGAGTAGATTGATCGTCTATTTCTTAAATCATGAGGTTTAATTAGATTTCGGGAGAAATTAATTAAATTAGTCATTTATAATTAATCATACGATGATTCTTTTGACTTGTTTATCATTGTGGTCGGGAGATACACAATGTCGTATGCGATTGTAAGGCAAAGCTTAATGCTTTATTTTGTTGATTAATCAATTATCACCGGGAAGTAAAAATTGAGGCAAAATAATAAAAGCATGAAGGAATAAGAACCACCATGTCATATAATTATCCTAGATTAACTGAGGGAATAGAAGATAAGAGTAAGATGTGATAAAGATTAAACTCATGTTAAGGGAAATTCGACTCTAGAACAAGTTTTATCATTTTAACTTCTCCTTTAATTTAAAGTTATTATTAAGTCAATTGTGTTTGTTTTGTTCTTCATTTAATTTTTTATATTAATTTAAGGAAATTCATCTCTCTGTGAGATAATGCTTGAATTCATTACTATATTACTTCTTTTGATTGTGTATACTTGCACGTTATTGAATTTATTTTAATAAGTTTTTGGCACTGTTGCCGGGAAAATTTTTCTCAGTTAATTTAGGATTAGAATTTTGAGTTTTTCTTTTCTTTTCTTTTTAGATTTTAGTGTCTTTTTTAATATATATATATATATATATATATATATATATATATATATCATTGTCTTCTTCATTGTTATCATTTGGTATGCATTGATTAGTGTGATCACCTTTGTTTTCTTGTGATCCAGAGATTGAAAGGACTTTGAGAAACTTGCATGCCGTTGGAAGAAGAGAACAAGAAGCAATAGAAGAAGAATCCATGGACCCACAACAATAACAAATGCCTCTACTTCCACCGATTATAGCAGTAGCTAATGATGACAACAAGGGCAATCCAAGATTGGGTTGTACCTCTTGCAAGAGGGTTACAACTTAGTATTATTGCACCACCGGTGGATGCAACCCACTTCGAGCTTAAACCAGTTTGATTTAACATGTTACAAACTATAGAACAATTTAGTGGATTGCCTACTGAAAATCCTAATAGGCATATCATCGATTTCTTATCTGTTGGTGATATGTATAAGCAACCTAGTGTCTCTGACGATGTTCTCCGCCTTTGCTTATTTCCATTCTCATTAATAGGAAGTTCAAAAGAGTGGTTTCATCATTAGATGCAATTACCACTTGGGATTAATTGTCTAAAAAATTTGTTAAAATATTTTCCTCCTTCTAAAATTGCTAAATTACGTAACGAAATTTTATCTTTTTTGCAGTTTGATGGTGAGTCTGGTGAATCTCTCTTTGAGGCATAGGAAAGATTTAAAGAATTGCGAAAAAGTGTCCCGACCATGGTATAGAAAGATGGATGCAACTCCAAACTTTCTATAACGGGTTGTTAGGGCAAGCAAAAAACATAGTTGATGCGGCGGCCAATGGATCGTTTCTTAGGAAGAACCCACATGATGCTTTTCAACTGCTAGAATTGATGGTTCCTAGCAACGACCATGCAACATAAAAAAGGCACCCAAGGAGGATTATTGGAGTTTTAGAATTAGATGCACTTACTGCTTTATTTGCTCAAGTTAGTTATTTAGCTAATCAAGTTCAAAATTTAGCTAAGCAAGTTCAAAATTTGATATGAAGGGATAGGTTAAGGTTGTAGAGCCAAGGTGTGAATGGTGTGGACAAGGGCATTCTATGGGTCAATGTGCAGCAGATCAAGTTAACTATGTAGGCAACTATAATAGGAACAACAATCCTATTCCAATACCTACAATGCGGGCTAGCACAATAACCCCAACTTTTCATGGAATAATTCTCCACAATCTGTTGTGTCCTCAATAATCCACCACCACCAATATAGCATTCTTAACCCCCTATACTTTCTTTTCAGCCACAACAACCAGATTTGATCCAAATGTTCAATTATATGCAACAAACTATGCAACAATTCATGCAGAATCAGCAACAGCAAAAACAATAGTTTATGCAATAAGTTGTGTTGTAATTAAATGAGGAACCAAGTGAACGACCCAAGGGTGTATTTCCCAGCCAACCAGAACAACCAATGAAAGATGGTCAAGAGCATTGCAAAGCCCTAACAACCTGAAGTGGAATTACTTTTCAAGGACCAGTTCAGCCCAATGAAGTTAAGAAAAAAGATGAAAAACCAAACAACGAACATGAACCCAATACATTGGTTAGCTTATTCGGAAGCAAAGGGAAAGAGAAAGATGGAGTACATGCAGAATAGGTTGAAAAAAAGGTACCATTTCCTTCTAGATTAAGGAAACAAAGTGATGAAAAATATTTTCAAAAATTTCTTGATATATTTAAGAGATTACAAATTAACATACCTTTCGCTAAAGCACTTGAATAGATGCCTAGTTATATAAAATACTTTATTCTAGCAAAGAAAAGGAGAGTAGATGACAATGGAGTTGTGGCCATGATAGAGGAATGTAGTGTTATCCTCCAAAAAAACTACCTCCTAAGATAAAAACCCGAGCAAATTTGTAATTCCATGTTCAATTAGAGGAAATGTTTATTATAATGTTTTATGTGACTTAGGTTCTAGCATTAATCTTATGCCTTTTTCTGTTTTCAAAATGTTAGGGATTGAGGACATTGCTCCTACCAATATCACACTTCAGTTGGCTGACCAGTCATTGGTATATCCTAAAGGAATTATTGAAGATATTTTAATAAAGGTTGACAAGCTTATCTTTCCTATAGATTTTGTGGTGCTCGAAATGGAAGGAAGGAATGAAAATATACTACTCATTGTTGGGAGAGGTTTCTTGGCAATTGGGAGAACACTGATTGACGTAGTTGCTGGAAAACTTACACTTATGGTAAACAATGATTATATCACATATAACATCTTTAAATCCATGACTTGCCTGAATGCAACATATGATTGTTCTAGAATTGAAGTATTTGATAAAATAATGCACAAAGGGGATCAATTGAGTGATTCATTACATAAGGCCATAAATTCTCTTTGTGAAGAAGATAATGATGTGGAAGAGATGGTTTAAGTATTAGATTCACAACCAATCTTGCCTAGGAGATTCAGAGTTGTGGAAACCTTAGATCTACCATTTCATAGATTGCTGCCATCAGTTGAAGTACCACATATTTTGAAGTTAAAACAACTTCCAAAACATCTCAAGTATACTTTCTTAGGGCCTAATGACAATCTTCCTGCTATTATTTCTTCAGAGCTAACTATGTTGCAAGAAGAGAAGCTAATTAGAATACTAAAGGATCACAAGTCAGCTATTGCTTGGACTATAGCAGATAAAAAAGGCATCGATCCATCCTTGTGTATGCATAGGATCAACTTAGTGGATGGATGCAGTCCAACCATTGAGCACCAACGACGACTCAACCCCAACATGAAAAAAGTGGTTAGATGCCGGAGTGATATATCCCATTGTTGATAGTATTTGGGTAAGTCTAGTACAATGTGTATCAAAGAAAGGAGGTATAAATGTGGTAAAGAATGAGAGAAATGAACTAATCTCTACAAGAACCATCGTGAGGTGGCGTGTGTGCATGGACTATAGGAAGCTCAACAAGGGTACAAAAAAGATCAATTTCCTCTCCCTTTTATTGATCAAATTCTTGATAGATTAGCTGGGAATGCTTACTTTTGTTTTCTTGATCGATATTCAGGTTACAATCAGATTACCATTGCACCCGAGGATCAATAGACGACAACGTTTACTTGTCCTTATGGCACTTTTGCTTTTCGGCGAATGCCCTTTGTCTTGTGTTGCTACATTTCAGAGATGCATGATGACCGTCTTTACTAATATGATTGAACATGGCCTAGAAGTATTTATGGATTACTTTATTGTTTTTGGAGAGATTTTTTATGAGTGCTTATCTATTTTATCTTGCATTCTTAAACGCTGTCAAGACACTAATCTTGTTCTTAATTGGAAAAATGTCATTTTATAGTACGGGAAGGAATAGTTTTGGGACATAAAGTTTCATGCCAAGGCTTGAAGTAGACAAGGCAAAACTTGTAGCTATAGAGAAGCTCCCACCTCCTACATTGGTGAAAGAAATTAGAAGTTTTCTAAGACATGCGGGATTCTATAGACGGTTTATAAAGGATTTTTCTCATATCTCAAAACCTTTATGTGTTTTACTAGAAAAAATGTAATTTTTTATTTTGATGATGCATGTTTGAAAGCTTTTGAGACTTTGAAATAAAAATTAATTTCAGCTCCCATTGTGATTGCACCGGATTGGTCACGACCTTCTGAATTAATGTGTGATTCCGGTGACCATGCAATAGGTGTTGTATTAGGCCAAAGGAAGGGCACATTTTTTTACATTATCTACTACATTAGTAAGACATTGAATGATACACAACGCAATTATACTACAACTGAAAAGGAATTGTTAGTAGTAGTGCATGCTATTGATAAGTTTAGATCATATTTGCTAAGTTCAAAGGTTATTGTATATACTGATCATGCTGCGCTAAAATACCTTTTGTCTAAGAGGGATTGCAAACCTAGGCTAATCCGTTGGGTTCTTTTATTGCAGGAATTTGATCTGGAGATTAAAGACAAGAAAGGAAGTGAGAATGTTGTAGCAGACCACCTTTCTCGGTTGAGCCAAGCACAGAACGTTAAGGATGATCCATGGTTTGCTGATTTAGTGAATTACTTGGTGAGTGGGAAGATGCCACCGGACTTGAACTTTCAACAAAAGAAACGATTTCTTCATGAGGCTAAGTCATAGTTTTGGGATGACCCTCTTCTCTTCAAGCAATGTGCTGATGGAATGATAAGAAGATATGTACCAAAAGATGAAATGCAGTCCATACTTTATCATTATCACTCAATAGATTATGGCGGGCACTTTAGAAGTACTAGGACAACGATGAAAGTTCTCCAATCAGGATTATTTTGGCCTACACTATTTAAAGATACAAGAAATTTTAGTGAGAGATGTGATCGATGTCAAAGGGCTAGAAATCTGTCAAGGAAAAACGAAATGCCTCTCAACACTATTCTTGAAGTGGAATTATATGATGTATGGGGTACAGATTTTATGGGTCATTTTCCTCCATCAAACTTAAACACTTATATTCTTTTAACTGTCAATTATGTTTCTAAATGGGTTCAAGCGGTAGCTTTACCTTTGAATGATGCCAAGGTGGTGGCTAAGTTTTTAAAGAAGAATATCTTTACCAGATTTGGTACACCTCGGGCAATCATTAGTGATGGAGGGTCTCACTTTTGCAATAGGCAATTTGAAACTTTATTGGCTAAGTATGGAGTGAAATATAAAGCTGCCACAACTTACCATCCACAAACTACTGGCCAAGCTGAAGTATCCAATCAAGAAATTCTTAAAATTCTAGGGAAGGTAGTAAAAGGTAATAGAAAGGATTGGTCTATTCGGTTAGATGATGCTCTATGAGCTCATAGAACAGCTTTCAAGACACCAATTGGCATGTCCCCTTATCGATTAGTGTTTGGAAAGGCTTGCCATCTTCCCCTAGAATTAGAGCATAAAGCTTTTTGGGCCATTAAGGAATTGAATTTTGACTTGGAAGCAGGTGGAAAAATGAGACTACAACAACTTATTAAATTAGAAGAAATTAGGAGAGCTTCTTATGAAAATGCCAAGATCTATAAAGAAAAATCCGAAGCATGGCATGATCAAAGAATTGCTCTGAATTATTTTCTCCTGGACAAAAGGTATTGTTATATGACTTAAGGTTGAAAATTTTCAAAGGAAAATTAAAATCAAGATGGTCTGGTCCTTACATAGTGGAAACAGTTTTTCCACACAGTGCAATTGAAATTAAGACTGAACAAGGGGATCGATCATTTAAAGTCAATGGATGTAGACCGAAACACAACTGTGAAGGGGAGCAACTTTGGAAGTCCTCCATCACATTAAATAATGAATGAGGAACAAGTGTCTGGCTATAGACGTTAAACAAACTGCTTCTTGGGAGGCAATCCAAGAATGGGTAAAGCGCAAATTCAGTTATTCATGATAATCATCCACAGACTAATTGGTTGACGAAGTTCTCTTTCACTTCTATCTCTTTATTATTATTTTTTTTCAACATTGAGGACAAAGTTTAGTTTAAGTGTGGGTGGATGCCTTAATTTTGTGCATATTGCTCATGCTCGATTCATGTTTAGATTTAGATATGCATATATATTTATAGTGTAGTTTAGTGTAAAAATTTTATTATGCAATATTATATTAATCTTTGGGTTCAATGATTGATACATATGAATTAGTCTTACCTTTCTTGGGAAAATTTGATTAATTGATATGAGGGATGAACTGAGTAAATGATTACATTCGAGAGTTGGTTCTTTACCTTATATTATTTTCACAATCCTTTAGTTTAGATGATTTCAATGAATGTGTTGCAATAGGAAAAATCCTTTAATCATAAGAATTTGCATGACGGCTCTAGTTGTTTTAGGTTTGTCCTAGCTTTTTTAGTTTCTTTTTTTAAAAAGAAAAAATGAATAAATTGGAGCAATGACTACTTTGCTGAGTAATCGGGCCTTTGTAACTCAGTGATTATGGGGCGCATCAAAAGGTGAAGCTAGTTATCTTTGTTTGCATATTGGCTACTTTGCTGAGTAACCGGGCCTTTGTAACTCAGTAATTATGTTCGCATCAAAAGGTAAAGCTATCTATTGTTTAAAAAAAATAGAGCAATGACTACTTTGCTGAGTAACCGGGCCTTTGTAGCTCAGTAATTATGGGGGCTCGCGTCAAAAGGTAAAGCTAGTTATCTTTGTTGCATACATATATAAAAAAAACTGATTACATTAGTAGAGATGAGGGTGAATGGCGAACATATTTTAATATGAGCCAGAGTGTTGTTTCCTTGTTGCATATGAGAAGGATAAGCAAAAGGATTAACTTACACACACACGAAGAGCCTTCTTTTCTGTGTAATTAATGAAAGGGAATTTCTAATTTGATTGACATCTTGTTGCCTCTAGATAGTTTGATTAAGAATCATGTGAGAACATAATGGGGACTAAATATATTTGTGTAGTAAAATTTTTTTGTTGTGATATTTTGCTCAAGAAGCACAAAAATTTAAGTTTAGGGATGTGTTAAGTGTTTAAAGTATACAATATTTACCCAGGTTTTTAATGTGATTTTGTACTTCCTTGGTATAAACATTATTAATTAGGTGATATTTCTCACTTTATTTTAGTTAATTAATATTTTATGAGATATGCTTAATTTTGGAGTTTTAATGCAGAAAAAGATAAAACAAATTAAGCTTTCGAATTAAAAGGTCATGGTCATCCAATGGTTACTATAAGGAGTTCACAAAGCTCGATGAGGATGGATGTACATTGTTTTGGCTACATTTGAGTATCTCGAGGAGTTAGAAATTTGAATGGACATCATAATCAATTAGAATATATTAATTTGCAAGCACCTTCCTTGAATTCATGTATCTTATGGTCATCTCATCTTCTATATAAAGGGGTCGTCATTTGTTATTTGAGATATCTCAACTCTTGGCTTAGAAGTAATCTAGTTTTTATAATTTGTTTCCTTTCATAATGAAAGTAGTTTCTTCTTTATATTATTTTCTATTTTTATTATGGGGTAACCTTTTATTTTGTTCTAGAGAAGAATGAAATTTAATATGGTTTAATTGAATTCATTTCAACCTCTTACTCTTTTATCCAATCAGATTGTTTGAATTATCATGTTCTTAATGCTAAGAGTAGATTGATCGCCTATTTCTTAGATTATGAGGTTTAATTAAATTTCGGGAGAAATTAATTAGATTAGTGTTTGATAATTCATCATACGACAAGTTTTTTGACTTGTTTGTCATTGTAATCAGGAAAATACAATACTGTATGCGATTGTAAGGTAAATCTTAATGCGTTATTTTGTTGATTAATCAATTATCACCGGGAAGTAAAATTTGAGGCAAAATAATAGAAGCATGAAGGAGTGGGAGCCATCATGTCATATAATTATCCTATATTGATAATTTGAGGGAACAGAAGATAAGAGTAAGATGTGATGAAGATTAAATTCATGTTAAGGGAAATTCAACTCTAGAACGAGTTTTATCATTTTAACTTCTCCTTTAATTTAAAGTTATTATTAAGTCGACTGTGTTTGTTTTGTTCTTCATTTAATTTTCTTTAATTAATTTAAGAAAATTCATATCTCTGTGCGATGATACTCGAATTCGTCATTATATTACTTGTTTCGAGCGAGTATACTTGCACGTCATTGAATTTATTCTATTAGATGCACGCAGCAAAATGATGACAGCGGCATGCTTAGCCTTCTCAAAGGGTAAGCAAAGCACACAAAAAAAATTTTAATCTATCCAACAAGCACAAAGACCACATCTAAGCATACCCGCTGTTTTATTTATACATAAAAATTTTAAAATAAATATCTTATATGCAAGAAATGTGATGTACAAAGAAGGAAAAGAAATAAAAGAACTCAGAGGAAAAAAAAGGTGGACTCTAAAAGAGGAAAATGGTGGAGAAAAAAACCTGAGAGGTTATAAAGAGGAAGGACATGGAAGATACAAAAAACTGAACATCAGACACCCCCCTAAAAATTCTTCACTTTCCCCCGATGAATTAGGAATAAGAAAATTATTGTGTTACCTACTAGGAGGCCAACTCCTTTCCTAAAGGCTAACCACTAAGGTTCAACCCTAGCCTCCCACATCCACCAGTTCAATCCAAAACCCAGTCCCATAAAATAAAAATAAAAACAATTAAAATTCTCGAATTTACAATCTCACCAACTTAGAAATTTTTGTCTTTGGAAATTCAAAATACAAGAAAAGCATAAAACTATACCTCAATCATCGAACCACCCGCTGCCTCCTCGTTGTTGTCCCCAAGCTCGATCTACCTTAAGCAATCCGGTAAAATGTGTGGATATCCTCGCAGCATGTTCTATTGTGTTTGGTGTGTACCTTCTAACTATCATTTGAATTTTAGGTGGTAACAGGTGGATAAATCTCTCCACAATGATTATGGTCATGTGGCCTACATGTGGAGGTTTAAGTCATGAAATCTTAACTGATCTTTTTCTTGTATGGATACATCACCTAGTACGGAGCTCACCTTGGATGCCTTAGACTCACTATCACTAGATATCAAAATTTTCTTTCAACCAATAAAATAAGGGAAAACTATAATTCTACCTAACAGCTCAAGTGACGACACAACATTCAGAGAAAAGTTATCTCTTTGTATTTATTCTAACAAAGATACATCATTGCAGTTCAAATAGGTGAGGATATCCTCTTCTCATATCTTCCTCAGTTTCCCACGTATATTCTTCTACCACATGATTGTCCCACAAGACTTTTACAAGAGGCATTATATTTCTTCTCAATACTTTTCCCTCTCTATCTAAATCTTCACCGATTTTTCTACATACAAAACATCATGTTGAATCTCCAAGTCAGTGAAATTTTGAATAATATAGCCTTCATCTCACACATATTTCTTTAACATAGATACATAGAACACGTTGTGCATATCCAAGAGGTTAGGCAGAAAAGCAAAGCAATAAGCCAAAGCTCCTAATCTCTCAAGTATCTCAAAAGGTCCAATGTGTCATGGTTTTAATTTACCCGAAGTCCTGAATCACACCACACCTTTGGTTGGAGAGATCTTTAAATACACTGGCTCCCCAACTTTGAATTCAAGATCCTTCCTCTCCACATCTGCATAGCTCTTCTGAGGATCTTGGGCTGCATTCATTTTTTCTTGGATTAACTTCACCTTCTTAGTTGCCTTCCTAACCATTTCTAGTCCTACTGTCATAGCTTCTTGTTACCCTAGCCAATAGGGAGGCAACCTACACGGTCTCCTATACAAGGCTTCAAAACGTGTCATCCCTTTGCTGGGTTGGTAGGAATTGTTGTAAACAAACTCAACAAGGGAAGGTGTCGCTCCAAATCCTCGCCCCAATCATGTATGCATGCTCACAGTAAGTCCTCTAGGGTTTGGATGGTGCGTTCACTCTGACTATCAGTCGAATGATGGTAAGCAGTGCTTAGCTTGATCCTCGTCCCCATTGCTCTTTGAAATGTGTCCCAGAAATGAGATGTAAAAAGAGGATCTCTATCACACACAATCTCCTTTCGGATGTCATGCAACCTTACAATGTTATCAATGTATAATCGAGCTAGGTACTTTGTTGTTTGGGTTGCCTTCATTGGAATGAAGTACGCAGACTTCATCAATCTATTCACCACTCCCAGATTGGGTCATGCTTCCTCTGAGTTCTAGGATGGCTTGTGACAAAATCACGTCATGCACTCCTATTTCTGTAACACCCCAAATCCGGTTCATGCTTGGGAACCGAACTGGAATGTCACTAGTCCCGGTTAGGTTGACTAACCCGAACCCAACTCCTGCGGATCTACTCTCGGCATCTCAAGATAGAAGATGTCAATTACTATGCATGGATGAATGCACCAAAATATACCAACATGCTACTACATGGATGACAAGTCAACCACTTCACAGACCAAATAATTACTATAAAAATTAATAAGATTCATAAAATAAGAGGGATTGAGTCTCCCCCAAAAGTACAATTATGGGCTACCCTGTCAAAGCAACACGTATATATATATATATATATATATATATATTATATTTTCATTCACACAACTTTCTAATCTGCTAATAATCATTCTAAAGCTTGCTTCTCGACCCACCTATACATTCTATTCACATTTCTCATCAATTTTGGGCCTTAACTTACTTGTTGTACTTATTCATTGTCTAAACATATTTGACATATCATCGTTAGCAATATTTCTACTGTAGCATACATCATATAACACCACATCATCATGTATTGCATTTCATTACATCAACCTCAAAATATTAAACATGCTATCATTTGACATGTATGTATGCAAGAGACGTCTTTGCTCCTCCGTCTAGGTTGGCACATTTTACTGATGATCATCACCTACATACATTACAAAAACACGTCAGTAATGAATGTTACTGGTCTAAAAATATAACTAATATCAAACTGGCTATGAGAGCAAACTCTCATATGAAGTAAAACATTCATATACTTCTCGTGAACTCTCTGAAGGGCACCTACTGAGGAGCCACTAGGCTGCAGACCCGATAACATCATGAACTGACTGCTCTGCTGCTGCTAATGCCTCTCTTGGCATTTTCTCATTTTATTTTCTGGTCCCTCGGGACTACTAGTATATCATAAGCCCTCTCTTTTGCTCCATAATTCTCCTGGCCTTGAGCTCAAAGACCAAGTAATCTCAGGCAGTCACCTTTAGTACCCTTTGAACCACAAATCTGGACATGCGATGTACTAAACAATACCCCGTAAACCTCCACATTTTTCGGGGTGTGAGGAACTCAAATGGGAGTTGTCTGGATCCCTCAAGATTGGAACAGCTCCCTCACTAATCCAGAGCCTGCTTTGACTGGCACGTGCACCCGCTCATGGTACGTGCGAGTCAGTTTTCCCATCTCTCGTCTCACTGAAAACTCAATAAAACTATATATAGTTCTGGGAAGGGATTTATATAATAGGCTCGAAGGCAACTTGTGGTGGAGTTTGTTTTCGAAAACATACTCGAGGGATCTCATCCTTAAGGGTTACTAATCCTGAAAACTGGTTGATTAAATGGCTTGGGTTAAATAGGATCCGATAAAATGCCACTTAACTCGTCCTGCAAGTAATAAAACAACACACAATAGAATAGAGCATAAAACAAGAAATGAGTCCTAAACAGACCTAGTAGAACCTCTGAGCGTATCCTCCAGCTTAGGCGGCGAGCTTCTACTCCGTACCTACACAACAAGACTAAATACTAACACTCAGTATAATGCATGAATGCTACACTCCTCATCAATCCATACAAAACAACATCTATTTACATGTATTTAAATTCAAACTCAAATTCATTATTATCATCCATTAATATGCATTTAAATTTAAACCAACACCTATTTACAATCACACCATTTGCATCACAATAAAATCATAAAATAATTCATTATCAAATAAAATCGGATAAAATTCTATACCTAATCATTAGTCACGCGGCGACGGCGACAAGGTTGTGCCTGGCTCGAATGAGGATCGTGGGGGAGAGGGAAGGGAGAAAAAGGAGAAGGTAGTTGGGTGAGGAGTATGCAGGCGGCTAGATGGTATCGGCGTCAAAAGTTTGGAATAAATAAGTGTCGGGCGGGGGGGGGGGTTGTGGGAGCCGCAGATTATGTTGCTATCTTACTCACATACTCATCATATATTTGGGCACACATGACTCTCATGGTTCATAACACAATACCGGCCTCGGCTTGGTTTGCGTGTTCTGAAATTAACCCGACTGAAAATAACGGTCAAACCGACCGGTTCAAACTATAAAACTCTGACCTGAGTTATGGATTTTATAATCTCCATGCAGGTACGTCCAATGGTTTTAACACCCCTCCCTGACAATGGTTCATACTTCTGTTCGTGAATCTTTACCTTGAGGCATAGGCTACAAATTTTCCATTCTATATCAACACACACCCAAGACCAGATTTTGATGTGTCTCTATAGACCATGAAGTAATCATTCCCATTTGGAAGAGTCAATATAGGTGTAGTCTTCAAACTCATCATCAAGGACTGAAACTCCTTTCACACTTGTCATCCCATAAGAACTTCACCCCTTTCTTGCCACTTTGGTCATAAGCAATGCTATTGAGGAAAAGTCTTTGATAAATCTCCAATAATAGCCTTCCAATCCAAGGAAACTTCTTACCTCGATGACCGTCTTTAGCTGCGACCATTCAACCATGGCTTACACTATAACGACCCGCCCATTCTAAGCCACGAGCCAAGTGTTACTATATAAAACTAAGTGTCTCATAAATTAAATATTTATTAATTTTCAATATTTTAAATAAATCCGTGATGTAAAAATCTTTTTAAATCGTACAATTAAATCCATACTCAAGGAATTAGTTAAAGTTCAAATTCTAAGTCGTGCCATGAAATAAAATATAATATAAGCTCAAAATAATCTAACACCCATGAAATGAACCAAAATCCCACTGTCATGCAAACAACCTAAAAGTATAACAACATATAAGAAAAAAATAATAGCCTAATAACAGAGTCCTCTAGCTGTCCCAACTTTACCCATCCTTCCATAATGCTCACACCTGTGGAGACAATTCTCCATTTGGTGATAAAAATACTAAGTCATATAATTATAAGAAATAAGTTAATATATTCCACAACATCTGAATTTGAGTCTTTTAATGATTATAAGCCTATGTTGAGCTCTTATTATGCTGGGAGGGTGGCTGCCCCAGCCAGCTACAATCCCATGTATGTGTACACACGTTACAAGGCCCACGGCCTGTAGTTACCAATATTTGTTATTGACTCACCCTATTAGTATCACAAGAGCATAATGAGTCATCTTGCGCCATTATGCCCGGTCACCCCTTTAAAGATGGGGCAAGTATTTAATCTTTCAAGAATTTTAAGGGTGTGGCTCCATGTTGGACTAAGTCAATTCTTTCACCCTGGTTGCACTCGATGCATGGTCGTCGAAAGTAGGCTTAGGCCAACCAAGGCTGCCAAATAGTAATATATAACATTTCAAATAATTATACAGACATGGAATTGTGATGAGGCACCTACAACTATGACACACGATCCTATACGCAAGAAAAGATGGATAGGCTTCCAACAAAGAAGAGGCGATATGAGTGGGTAAAAAATGGTAGAAAATAGACGCTCTAAAGGAATCAACCAAAAGAAAATATTTTCCCTCAAAGTACTCGAATATCTTCTCTAAATTCTTCCCTTTGTGAGCCAAATGTTCTCACAAACTATTAAGAGGATGTTTCCTTTAACATCAACAAAATTCTCCTTTATATAGAAAAATATGAGTGGAATTCAAGAAGTCACTACATTAAAATTTTATAGAAAAGAAAATAGTCACACAAGTATACGAAGCTCCAACCATTACTGTGATAATGAAAAACCAAAAACTTACTATTTAGTTTAATGCAAATGGGTGTTAAATCACACTCATAACTCCCAATCCTAAAATTCCAATGTGAGGAGACAAAGTCTTCTCTTATCTTCAACTTTCAACCAAAACTCCATCCTTACGCACCATGTCAGCCTACCAAAGAGACTTTAGCCACTACTAACCCAAGCCAACGGGTTTGACCTATGTTTGAACCTTATTCAACCAAAAGGAAAAATAAAAAGAATAAAGTAGAATATAACAAATAAAGCTTATTTGAAATAATCCATAAATACCACCGTACCGATACGTTAAAAGTAATAATTGATAATTTATTATATTGATTCTTAAGAATTAATTTAATTAAATAATATTTATGACTCGTTCTAAAATTTATAAATCCCATAATAAAATAACCTACTTATTTTCTGGGTCTTACATACACCTTAACCGGATCCACCGAAATCCCTACTTTAGAAATTATATGCCCGGAAAGTTTATCTCCTTCAACCCAGAGTCAAATTTAGAAAATTTAGCAAACAACTAGTTGTCTCTATGAACTTGCACGGCAATTCGGAGATGATTAGCATGCTCCTCCTCAATCTTTGAATACCCTAATATATCATCCACAAACATAATAATAAACTTGTCCATGTCCAAGTAGGGATGATGTGCTGTGTTCTTGAGTGACACAAAAGCAGTTGGGGCATTTGTCAATCCAAAGGGCATCACGAGAAACTTGTTATGTCCATACATTATTCTGAAAGCTGTCTTAAGAATGTCAACTTCCTTCACACGTAACTTATGGTGCCCATCTTTCGTCTTCACGAAGAGAACTAGTGCTCCACATAGTGAAGTGCTAGGTCAAATTAATTAAGCTTGCAACAATTCTTCAAGTTAAGTCTACAACTCCTTAAACTTTGTTGCTGTCATTCTATATGGAGCCTATGAGATCAGTGTTGTACTCGGCACCAAGTCTATCTCAAACTCCACTACTCTCCTTGGAGGTAGTCCTGAATGTTCTTCAAGAAAAATGTTAGAAAACTCCGCCACTACTTGACCAATCTGTGGGTTCTAATTCAAACTAGACAAGACTAGCCACAAAGGCTTCACAACCTTCACCCAACAAATTCATTGCATAACTGATAGACACTATATAAGAAGATAGATCAAATAATTACCCTTGAAAAATGACCTATATTTCACAATTACATAGTTTCTGCAGTACTCTCTTATTCTCACTATTAAGAAAAGTACGATTGGTTGGCAGCCAGTCCAACGCTAATTATACACCATACCCTTCCAACACATACAAAATCAAACTCCACACATAGGCATTCCCTAAATGTCTAAGGATAAGTTAGTCATACCCAATTTAAGGAGTTCAAAATACCTTGTTGCCACAATGACCCTAAATGACTTGGTTAGAGGAGATGTTTATATCCTTAGACTCTTGACTAATCGTGATGCAACAAAGGAGTCTGTACACCTCGAATTGAAAGGAACATTTATTTTATTGTCTTTTATTAATGGTACCTTTCACTATCCTCGTTTCCTCGTTGTCCTTGTCCATCTCCACAGCATAAAGTTTGGCCTTTACCTTATCTACGGGAGGGACAAGGGTTGGGTTGGGTTTCTTGGTAGGTGCCTTGGCGCGATCAGGCTCATTCTGCCACTTGGGCTACAATCGACAATCTTTCTTCTTGTGACACTCATGCCCACAGTTGAAACACTTCAGAACCTCTTGGCACCACGCAACATGCATCCTCCCATAGTTGCATTTCTAATAAGAAGGCTCCTCCCATTTCCTCTTGTTGTTTGCTTGCTATGACTAACTAGACTACCTAGAAATCGTAATGGTTTGAGCAGTGGACTTAGACTGAACGACTACTTTCCCTTGCTTATGAGACTTCTTATAGTCCATCGCCATCTCTTGTGTTGTAGTAGCATCATTCACTTCCTCGAAGGTGTTTCGAGGTGGTGTCGCAATCTTGTCCCTCAGCTCCTTCAATCCCCAAAAGATTTGATTGCCCTAGCCTTCTCATTGGAACTACTCCAAGTGCAAATCATTCTAGAGCCAAGAACTTTGCCTACTCCAATACGGTGTCATCTCCATGAGTCAGTGTAACACCCCGTTTCGGCTCACCCGTGAACCGACCCAGAAATGTCACCGGCGACCGAACCATTCGCTAATCTACTGGGTTCGGTTAAGCCGACCCGGATCTGCCCTCGGCGTCTCAAGATGGAGATGCAAACATGAAATGCATGAATGGGAACAATTGGGTTCTAACGCGGTCCTACATGCATGCAATGATGTACAAGCAAAAACAAGATAAAACAATAAATGAGAAACCAAAAGAAAATATATACTACTACGTAAAAACGGACAGAGTTTCCCCTAAAAGTGCAATAAGGGCCAACCTGTCCACCACAAAGGTATATAAATATTTTATCAAAATACGACAAAACATAAAAATCTACCGCGGCATTCCATTATTATCTCATTTGTTTTCATCTAAGCCGAGGCTGAACTCAAGGGTCCTTGCTCATTCACATCTATCCGTTCATTTCATAACAGGCAATTCATCCAAACAAACACATCTAAATTATCATTCACATAGCATTAACACATCATCATTATACGTTACATGCGGCAGGTACTTGTGTGCGCGGTTCCGTGCTGCTCCTCCGCAGTCCCGACAGCTTTCATCGCTCGCATTCCTCACCTACATATATATATAAAAACCGTCAGTAACGAGTGTTACCGGCCCGGAAAATAACTAATATCAATCTGGCACAGGAGAGCAAACTCTCCTGTTGAATGAAAACCATATACTTCCTCAAGAACTCTCATCAGGGCACATATGGGAGTCGTCGCCCTCGGGTCGACAGCGTCCCCCTTTCTTTCTCATTCTCATACCTTGGCCATTTCTCTATCGCTTCTCGCATCAAACCTCATTCCTTTTCGCCCTCTACACCTTCCATATTACTCCTGGCCTTGAGCACGAAGGTCGAGCACTCTCAGGCAGTCGCCTTTAGTACCCTTTGAAACCACAAGTCTAGACATGCGCTGCATTGCAGTACCCGTGAACCTCCACACTTCTTCGGGTTTAAGGAACTCAAAGGTGGAGTTGTCAGGATCCCTCGGGAATGAAATAGCCCGCACACCATTCCAGAGCCCACTATCGACTCACACGTGCCCGCTCACGTAGCACGGTAGTCTGATTTCCCTCATTCAATCTCTCACTGAAAACGCGAAAACTATACATATATATAGGTCTAGGTTGGGATTTATACAATAGGCCCGAAGGCATCATGAGCTGGATCTGAAGTTTGAAAACAAACTCGAGGGATCTCATCCTCGAGGGTTATCAATCTAGAAAACTGTTGGCTAAATGGCCCGAGTTAAGTGGGATCCAATAAAATGCCACTTAACTCGTCCTGCACATGATGAATCAAATACACAATAGAGTAGCGTAAAAAACAGAGAACGAGTCCTAAACGGACCTGGTAGAAGCTCCAAACGGGTCCACGCACCTAGGCAGCGAGCTGTCTACACCGTACCTACGCAATCAAGCTAAAAACTAATGCCCGCATGATGAATCACACATCTTATAGCATGCACACACAATCAATCACAATCACGCATCAATCAACACACATCAACCTATATCAATTATAGCAAGTCTACTTAGGCTTGTTTGCATTAGATCATGATCATTACCTAGTTACCCTAATTAGTTTCTTAGCCTCCATTTTTAACACCACTCAATCAAACAAATTTCATATTTTATCCTTAATCAAATCTACATTTATATATATATATTATTATAACACACAATTCACCAATCCTAGCATACAATTCTAATAATCAATACTTTCAAATAATTAAGTTAAAATAAATTATACCTCGTGTCGTCGAAAATCGGCGACGGCTAGGGTTTCCGTTTCGTGGCTCGAAACTCGAATTCGGCACCTAGCGGTGTCCTAAGTCCGATCAAATTGGACCAGGTGAGTTCAGTGGATGATCCGGCGAATTTCCCACGAATCCAATTTTCCGGCGATTCCGGCAGTTTTCCAGCGAGTGTCGGCAGTTTTCCGGTGGTTTTTCGGCGATGATTCGGGACTAGGCAATCAAGGGGTCTATCGGCACCAGTTCAACGAGCATGGTCCAATGGTGGTGTCAAACAAAGTAGTCGGGGCGGCGATGGCTGTCGGCAGCGGCGTCAAAAATGGGTGGCGGCGGCGGCGTGCTCCGATCGTGGCTACGGCTGGCCTCGACGGCGGTCGGGATGATGGGGGAAACGTCAGCGACGGCGAGGGGGTGGTCGTCGAGGTCACAGCGGCGGCGGTGGCGGCCCGGACGGTGGCAAAATTTGGCCCGAAGTGGCGACGGCTGAGGCGGCTTGGTGGCATCGCGGCGGCACGCCGACTGGCGATCGGTGGCCTAGGTCGGTTGGGGCGGCACGGCGACGGCACGGCAAGGTGGAGCGGTGTCGATCGACGTCAGTGCAGCGTCAGCGGCGGCAACGACGGCAGCACACAGCGGCGAGGGTTTCGGGAGGGTAAGTGTCGGGATGGAGAAAAATACCCTCAATGGCAGTTTCGTAATTAAGTATTGACTTGATTCCTACTAGAGTAAAAATAATAACTAGTTCATAATAAATTCTAAAAAAATCTAGAAAAATATGAAAAAATCCCATAAAATAAAACAAACACAACAACATCCAAATGGCATGCTCTATAACTAATAACCCACCCGAATATAATCCAACGCGTTCTAATGTGTTATTCGGCCTAAAACTATTTCTACAATCAAATATATAAAAAGAATAAAAAACTGCATACTTTCATATATTTTGATAACTCATTTCTCACCATCTTCTCGACGTTATCCTCATATATTCAGGTACACCTGACTCTCATCGCTCATAACTCACAGCTGGCCTCGACTCAGCATGCGGTTCATGAACTAACTCGACTCAAACCAACGGTCGAACCGACTGGTTCGGTAATGTAAAACCCTGACTCGAGTCACGGGTTTTACAGTCAGAGTGCTAAACTCTAACACCTTCCCCTGCCTCATTAGCTCTAGAAAATACTGTCGATTGAACACGGCCACAAACTCTGCCCACGTCATAGACTCAATCACTCTCCTAGCAAATGTGGGCCTCTCAAATGACTTCCACCAGTGAGATGTTTCCTCCTGAAGCATACAAGTTGCCAATTTGGCTTGATGGTGATGGGGGACAAACATGGCCTTGAAGGTCTTTTCCATTATATAAATCCAACTTTCAACTTTCGTAGGGTCAGATCCCCCTTTGAATACCTTAGCCCTGCTCTTCTGGAACTTCTCCACTATGCACCGGTCACTGTCACCAACAACAGGCGACACCACTTACCTTGCAAGTGGCAGGGTAGGGTCCGGAACTCCATCTCTCCCACTTGAATCCCTCACTCTAGCCCTCTCCCTTGGTCACTCCCCTGAGCTCTGACTGAGGTATTATTGGGACCCACCACAAAGCTAAGTGCTCCATTTCCTGCCACCAACCCTGGTAGCCACTGGATCACTTCTTGCAAAGACACTCTTCGATAGCTACCAAATCTAGTTCGGAACATTTTCCACATTCTATTCCAGTTGGGCAAGAGGACTAGATTGGCTTCGGGTGGTTACCACCACCTGAAATCATCGCCCTTCAGTGCCACCAAAAAGGAAACAAAACACACATACAAAAAAACATAACCCCTAGGAAACATTAGATCATAGACTTCTTTAACAAGGACTTTGAGTCATTTGCATGGATCAATTAAAAACCAAGCACTGATAAATGTAACGACCCACCCAAAAATATGAGCTGGCCGATTTAAAAAGTGATAATTAAACGACGAAAGAGATAAATGTAATGACAATGCAATTTTAAAAAGATAAATATAAAAAGAAAAAATATTAGATGAAGTAAAGCATATAAAGTCATACTAATTCAATAAGATTAAATGAGAGTTTGTTCATGCAGCTAAGCTATAAATAAAATAGACCAAAGTAATTAAAAATGACACAAGTCCCGAGAATGATTTAATTGTCCATGCTTGTCTCAAAGTCACAAATTTAATATGACAATAGTCCTCGACAAAAAAGTTGCAATACACAGACGAATTCCCTTCTCAACCATCAACATGAAGACCCACCTCCAAACACAATGTTGCATTAGTGTTGATATCACTGAGTCGTATAATAAAAGTGAAAATAAGGTAATACTCATGTCAATTTTTCATCATTTCTATTATCTTTTTACATGATCCTATGTTGAGCTCACTGCCTTCATAGGTGGCCTCTCCTTTAAGCCACTCTCCCATACATGTATATATATATTAGAGGCCTAATCCATGGTTTCCAATATTGCCCACACCTACCCTCACGGTATCACAAGTACATAATGGGTCCTCCAACACTATTTTTGGTATGAAGGCAGATTAATTGAATTTAATTCAATTTAATTATAATCTTTTCATGTCATGTGTTGAACTAGATTAACTTATTAATCACTCTTCCACGCTTAACATGAGTAAGTTGAGTCTAAACTTAGACCGACCAAGACCTTAATTAAGTACTACAAATTCACAATCATTATACGGACCTTTACTGATGACGCACCTGCAACCACAACACACGATCCTAATCTTGACGAGACAATAAAATATATAAGTCGAATGAGATACTTAATTATTCACATAATATAATATATAAGTCCACCCTTATAATATTTAAATTAACCATTCAACTCACAATTCATAATTAGCCAAAGATAACTAATTACCAACTTATTAGTATATATTTAATTACTTTATTTAAATAGGATTTGGTTACCCTAAGGGTGACTACATATCTATATCACTTCTAATCTTGGCCTTCAGATTATAAAGATGGCACAAATTAGAAGATGGGCATGGCAACGGTGAGCAAGGAGGTGAAGATAGAGGACTACACACATAGCCCCACTCACTATGTGGTCGCCGCCAGTGACTACCCCCAACTGGCCCGACTCATCGCCAACCTCCTGCCTTGCCTACCCATCCCTCGTCCACACTGAGTCGAAGTCCATAGCCCAAGAGCAGGTGGCCAACACAAAATATAGGAAAATAATGCATGAGAAATAAGATAAAACAAAAACCAAAAGAACATAGATTTAATGGGGAAAACCCTCTTTTTTCAAGAGTCAAAAACCACGAGACAACAATGAACAATTCACTACTTCAACTAAAGATTACAGCCATCAAACATATAGAGATGAACAAAAAGATTACCCACCCAACCTATACTATTGAGATTACAAGATTTCTCTCTCTCAAACTATGTATAAGATTAAACTAGTAAATAATATTAATCCATCTTCTTATCTCTATATCCCTTTTATATTTCTCTCTTTTTCTCTCACATCCTATCTTGTTTATATGTTTTAGAATGAGGCAAATAAATCCATATTTATAGAGAAGCTTTGAGGCCCTTCATCTTCCATGGAACAACAGCCACCTCTCTTCGGCATCCTGAGATTCCTTTAGTATTTCGAGTGTGACAATGGGCTACATATCATTAATATTCATAATTACAAATATTAATAATCTTCCACTTGGAGTCCGATTGGAACACTCCAATCCTTATTCTTCCTCCACTTGTTTGTTGCATAAGTCCTTCACCTGCATGTTAGTGTAAGTTCACCAAAGTTGAATAAAAACTCAACTTTTGTCCCTCCACCGGTTTAGTCAACATGTCCGCCGGATTCGTTTTGCCATCTATCTTCTCCAACTTCAATTTACCTTCTTCTAACAAAGATTTGATAAAATGATATCTCAACCGAATATGACTAGTCCTAGAATGAAATGTTGAGTTCTTGTCTAAAGGGATTGCACTTTGACTATCTCTGTATAACCTACAATCAATTCCATTAAAACCTAACTCATTCATTAAAGTTTTAATCTAAATATACTCTTTACTAGCTTCTGTAGCAACCACATATTCAGCCTCAATTGAAGATAGAGCAACTATCTTTTGTAATTTGGAAACCCAACTCACCACGGTTCCACCAACTATAAAGATACTCCTGTCATTGTCTTTATTCTAGCATGGTCCGAGTCCACATAACCTTGCATACCAATATTATCACCCCCAAAATATAAACAATAATTAGAAGTTCCTTTTAAATACCTGAAAATCTATTTCACTGCCTTCCAATGTAGTCATCGGCTTACTACTCCTCACTCGTAGTGCCTTGTTCTTTTGATAATTTGAATTTACTACCCAAAGTAGTAGTCACTGGCTTAGATTCATTCATATTGAATCTCTCAAGAACTTTCTTCATGTACCCTTCTTGAGATAACCACAACTTCTTTCTCTTATTATTTCGGGTAATTTGCATCCCAAAAAGTTGTTTTGCTTCACCCAAGTCCTTGGTCACTTCCACCCCTGGCAGGTACACGCTGCTCTGCGGGGTGAAGCTCGCCTCTTCCTCGGGCAAGAGCGGGCCACCGGCATCTCGACGCGTAAAACACCCGCCTTTCGTCGTGGTTGAACACCAGCAGCGTCCCCGGCGGGAGACTGCGGGCGTCTCCGAGGAAGAGGAAGCTCTGCTCCGCGTGGTCCTTCAACACGTCGAAGCCTGCGAGGGAGGTGTCGGCGCAGAGGTCGGCGACGCGCTTCCAGATCCGGTAGGCGTCGGAGGGGGCAAAGTGGCGGGCGAAGGGGAGAAGCGAGCTCTTGAAGTGGAACGACATCTCCATGTAGAAGTCCGGCATCCGGCAGAGGACGGCGAGGAGGCCGGGCAGCCGCCGGCGCCACTTCGCCCAGGCCGCGGCATGGTGGTGCCGCGATCTGGCCCCGGCGGACGCACACCGCCTCCTGCAGCGCGTTCCGCCCGGCCTCGTTCTGGAAGGAGACGTCGGCGCCGGCGCTGAGGTCGTCGAACTTGACGGCGAGGTGGAGCCGGGTGTCCGGCCGGGCACGTCGCAGCGGTCGAGCACAGCGGAGATTCAGTCGCGACCTGCTCCTTGGCTATGGACTCCGACTCAGTGCAGACGAGAGATGGGTCGGCAAGGCAGGGAGGCCGGCGACCAGTCGGGCCAGTCTCGGCGTAGTGGGCGGGGCTGTGTGTGTAGTCCTCTAGCCACCTCGCTCACAATTGCCATGCCCAATTTTTTAATACGGCTATCTTTTTTTATAATTGGATGGCCATATTAGGAATACTGAATACGTTAAAAACTTATTTAAATATTTTATTTTATTATAAAATATTTATTTTACACATGATAAAAATACCAATTTAATTTATAATAACTTAAAATCTTACTTTTAATTTATTGATTAAATTCATTTAATACATCATAAATACTAATTATATTAAATACATATTAAAAATATTTTAATTAGTTATGAGATTAATATTTTTACATATTATTAAACTATTATATTATTATTATTATTATACTAAATTATTAATTTTGGGGTGCACCAATTAATAAATAATAACTACCCCTGGCATTAAGATAAATTTAAAAAATGGTGGCGGGGACGCCAAAAGCCGCTATGCCTATGCTCAGGTTGAGCTGCTCGCTCGACCGCACCCGTGACCATGGCCATGGCCGCCGCTTCCTTTCTTCTTCAGTCTCTCATTTTCAATCCAAGTCCGCCGGATCGGCGCCGCCGCATCCCCAACCTCGTCCGTCCTCCACCACCATCCGATGCGCCGTAAGGACGGCCGAAGATGCTCGGACGGCCACGGTGAAGAACGGCGACGACTCGCTCCAGATTTGCAGGGTGCTCAACAGGATTTGACAGACGAGCGGCGGGTGGGGGCGCATCGACCCCGACGCCGCCGTGGACGCTATGCTACGATACGCTGACGCCGGACTCGCCACCTTCGACATGGCCGACCACTGTATCTTCAATGCAATACTGGCTTTGATAGTTTTCAATTTCTGATATGGCGGAAACTTTATTGCTTTCTGAGTTTATATCTTTGTTTTGTAGATGGACCTGCGGAAGATTTGTATGGTACTTTATCAATAGGGTGCGCAGGGAGCGACCGCCGGAGTTGCTCGAAGTGGTTAGAGGGTGAGCGCCCGCCCCTATACGTACATTGTGTTCTTTACTTGCATTTATTTTCATTGCGTTGATGAGTTGCTTAATTTACTTGAACAGCGCATTCCCGGTCCCAATGTTAATAAGGGAAATTGGCCATCAAAACCTTGTCATTCTCAATCACAAGGGTAATTGAGGATTCATGTCCCCGGAACCTATTTGGTACCAGGTGAAAGAAGAAGATAAAGGAAGAAGTTGCTTAATTGAATCCCGCAATGTTGGTCCCAAGCCTTGAAAGTGGAGAACATCTAGCCATTAAATTTTTGCCTTTTCTAAGGATTTTCGTTTAGGGTTCCTGTTCAAGGGTACCTCTTTTGGTTCTAGGTAGAAGAAGAAGGAAAGGAAGAAGAAGTTGCATAATTGAATCAAGGAAGAGAATGTTTCTTAGAAAATTTTTTTATTTTTAAGGATGATTAGTTGTTTATTTTGACTTTGTTAATCAGGAAGTTCAAATAAATCCCTCTAAAATATATTTGAAACTTAGCCTCTACTAAAGTTGTACTTTGATAAACATCAGCCCTCTCGCACTTATCCCAACCAAGATTTGTCTCAACCAATGCTTTCTGATCAGGTCTACAACAGCACTTCACATCTTAACATTGATTGAGATCATTTTTTGTTGTAATATACTCCTTAAAAATCTTATTACATTTCTTGTGCATCTGTTAATTAGATGTACAAGAGATGTGATAAGACTTATAAGGAATTTGTTATAAAAAGAAATGATCTCCAGTGTTGGTTATAGAACATGTTAGGAGGCTTGAGTTGTGGAATTCTGTTGTAGACCTGAATAGAAGGCGTTGGTTGAAACAAATCTTGGTCAACATAAGTCTGAGAGGGCTGATGTCTATCACACCCTGCAAGATTCTCCAATATTGAGTTATTTTATAGGGTTTGTTTATTACAATGGTTTGGTGAACTTTTGTGCCATTTTTGTGATAATTTCATGAGTATTTCTGCTGAAGATAACCTGGAGAACTTTTATGCTTCTACCGAAAGTGTTTTGCTATGATTCTTCTCATTTGATACCTTTGTGTGCAGCTTAACATAATGGGTACCAACCCCAGTTAAAATGACTGGAGGTTATGTCAGAGAGTACATTGGCATATCACTCAAGAGAATGGATGTTGCCAGCTTGGATTTGCTCCAATTTCATTGGTTTGATCATGTTCTAATGCTATTTTCTCATTTCTTACATTTTTATGGACTATTCTTGTGAAGATTATCCCAGGGAACTCTAAATGCAACAAATGTTATATAATTCTTGTTATTATCCCAGGGAACTCAAACCCTGGCTATCTTGATGCATTTGATTTAAAAGATGAAGGTAAGATCTTATGCTTGTGAAACGAGACATTCAATATTATCTGTTGTATGGTTCCTTTCCAAAAATACGGAGTTTGCAGTTTACTGTTCCTGTTGAAGGGATGCAAGTAAAATTAAAACTCTTGCCTTGACCAATTTTGACAGTGACAGGCTACAAATGATCCTCGAAAATGGCATTCCCATATTCAGCAACCTGGTAGCATCACTTTCCCTTCCTTGTTGGATATTGTGTATGAGGACTTTCATTTGTCTACTAACTCCTTTCTAGTGTTTATATGAAATTATTCGGTTCAATCAAGTGGTTATAATAATAATAATAATAATAATTATGATTGGGATATTGTTCAACCATTTTTTAAAATTTTTGTAGGTGCAACACTCTGTCATTGACATGGCGCCCACAGCAGAGGATGGTGCGAGCTTACAGGAGTGAAACTTATAACGTCTGTCCCTCTCTTACATTCTCCCTTTCACGCCAAACCGCCAACATTAACTTTACCCTTCTCAGTTCTAATAAGTGATTTCATAATTGATTACAGGTATGGTACTGTTATGGGAGGTCTTCTATCTGAAAAATTCTTGGATGCGAATGTAAACATTCCTTTTGCTGGTCCTCCTTTGAATACTCCATCTCTTCAAAAGTATAAAAGGGTATGTTCTCTTTTTACGTATGAAAAGCTCATTCCTCCATGTTTTTAAGTTGTAATGATACTGTAATTTGAACGCCGTTTTTGTGAAATGTCTCCAAAATTCGTAGATGTTGATGCATGGGGGTGGGTGGACTCTTTTCCACGCCCTGCTTCAGACATTGAACAAAGTTTCACTACAACATGGAGTCTCTATTGCAACAGTAGCCATGAGATATGTCCTTGATCAGGTAAGGATTTAAGCTTTTTACTTTGAATATCGATTCAGCCATGTACAGGTTGAACATGCAGTTTGTTCTTGATATAGAAGAAATGAAATGGTGAAAACTTGATTGCTTTTTCATTGCACATTGCATTCCTTATATCATGAGTTCTTATGAGTTTTTTTTATTGTTCAGGGAGCTATAGCAGGATCGATGAATGGTGTAAGATTAGGCCTTTCGGAGCACATCTAAGGCGCAAACACGATATTCTCACTTGCATTGGATGAAGATGTGGAGAGCATCAGAGAGGCATCTGCCAAAGGGAAAGATCTCATAAAAGTAATTGGTTGTTGTGGTAACGAATATCGATAGATATAGATTCATAAAATACATATTTGATCTAAAGCCACATACGAATATTGTTCTAATCATGGAAGACAAATGCTGTCTATAATGGAAAGTCACATTTCATCATAACCAATGCAAAGTATCGTGGTTTTCTCTTTGACAATATTTTTCAATTACTTCAACAGTCCCATTATACTCCGCAAACCGAATTTTGTTGTAAAACATAGTCTTGAAACAAGTCTACCGGAATGCTATATCCACAATACCAACAAAAATGCACACCAAAATCGTAGAAGAGGAGCAGAACATTTTTGAAAATGGAAATTCCAGTTACCAACATATCACACAAAGTTATGGTATACATTATATACGATCTAGAGCATGCAATTCAAAGCTGCCAAATCCAGTTTAGCAAAAAGAAAGCAAACTGTAGCACCCATAACTCAAAAGAGTTTGTATACATTAGTTGGAAGCAGCAACAGTTTCAGCAGTAACCTCTTCCCAAAAGGAAGTCTGCTTTCCTGTCTTTGAAACGGTTTTCAGTACAGCCTCCGGATCCGCATTGCCTTTCACTGTCACTTTTTGTTGCTCCATATCCACATCAAATGATTCAACACCTATAAAAATAAACCCAATAGATAAAATGAATCAAGTAAACTACATCTGAAAATGGCTTGCACGTGAATCTAACTCAAACAACTAGATATACCATCCATTTTGGTCAATACTCTCTTCACCGCGCCAACACAGCCTTGGCACGACATGCCGACCCTAAGAACAACAGTCTGCAATATAAAATCAACAAAATAAAACAAAAAGTTGGAATTAAAATAGAATTAGACAACCACAAATTACATGTATCAATGATAAATTTCATCCATGAGCAATAACATGGTAGAAATTTCAAGATCAGATCATTGATATCTGTCATCAACATACAGATATATGCAAGGCACAGTATCCATCTCCACCAATGAAAATCATTCTTTTTAAAAAAAAATTTTAGGCTTAAAATTTTTTTGCTGTTTTGAGAAGATAGCAAGCTTGCACATTATTTAAAATCTAATAGCTGAAAAGGAAAAAGGAAGGTAGGCTTTTCAACAGTGTCTTCAAGCAAAACAAATATACTCCAGGATAATTGTCATAGTTTTCATGAATCCGTTATAAAAATGCCAACATCCAAGTAGTGGAATGGACAAGAGATAGTAGATGCACAAGAGAAGTACAATCTCTAAGCAAGAAAACCTACAAGGTTCACATCTAATACCCAAAAAAATTACTTGCTTTCATTGACAATGAATTCTCTGCCATTGAGGGAATTCAATATTTTAGACATATTATTTAAAAAGTAGAAGATCATGGCTTGAAATGTGAAATGTTGCCCCTTAGATGTAAGAAGGAATATTATGGCGAGGCATAAAATACGCCACAACTATATCCTTGAACCATGTTAAGGCATGCATAATAACCCTTCTTCCAAGCAAACATTATTTCAAGCAGAGATCATACATAATGGTAGCTGAAATTAACATTAACAATGAAATATTATGCAAGCCACAAAACATTAAATTTATATTTTTAAACCATGTCAAGACAATAAGTACCCCTCTTTTCATACAAGTACTTTATCAAGCAGAGGACATACATAATGGTAGTTTAAAAAGGTGTAACATTAAGAATGAAATATTATGCACGCCTCAAAACATAAAAATTATACTTTTAAACCATCTCAAGACATACAAGCATTTTATCAAGCAGAGAACATACATAATGGTAGTTTAAAAGGTTCACACTAAACCAACTATACTCCCCCATTATTCAGCAGAGATCGTATTTCTACACTTAACAAAAGAACTACTAAGGGATCCTGATTAAATTGTAGTCATGTAATTAATTTCGCTTCTAAAACAACATCATCATACACACCTGGAAGGTAAGTATTTGAAAAGATTGACTAGCATCAAATGATCATATGCTTACAAGTTAAAACTTACAAAAAGAAAGTACTTTTCAGCGCATAACTATTATATAATACAAAAAATCTTCAAAGAGAAACAATTTGACTGTTCATGGGAACCTAAAATTCAGACTACCATCTTAATCTATGTTTTATTACTAGATTTAAAAATCTAACTCTTTGCCCACTACTGAACAACTAAAGTAACTAAATCTAAATAAAAGAGATAAACAGCAAGAGCGATGTCAATTTATAGAATCAGACTTCCATCCCTCCATTTTCCATCACAGCAAGAACATCAAATTGAAGTATTCAATACTAATTAACAAGAAACTCCATACACCAAGGCATCATCTTTGCATTTTCAAGAACAAAAACTCTGGCTTCAATCTCCACATCTCAAATAAAAATATACTAGAGTTTGCATCTCAACAACAAAACACAGAACCACCCAGAAAATCAAATCGCCAAGCAGCAGCAATCTTTCCTACTTTTAAGTCAAAGAACAAGTTTCAATAAACATTTGACAAGCATTAACGAAACCAAACTAAAGGATTACTTCAAGAACAAACACACAACATATGAAAAATTAACCACGCCAAGAACATGCATGAGAATGAGTTAAAAAAAGACCCAGAAAAGAAAGGCGATGAAAAAACAGTGCCTGAGACATGGGAACCGAAGATGTTGAAAAAAGAGAGGAGATCAAGAGGGGGCGTGAGGAGGTATGTGCAGGGGGATGGAGAGAGCCTTGAAATAATATTATTATATATGTATATATATATATATATATATAGAGTTTTCATTCAAAGGAGGATGAGGTCGACCGCAGCGTAGTCAAACCGTTCTTCCCTTCCAGATACATTCATCACGTTGAATGGAAAACAAAAACATGGCATAGATTGGTTGGGCGACGATCAGGGAGTTCCAACTCTTTTTCAAGACCGATTTGTTTGTCTTTGAGTAAAATGTTCTAACACCTCCAAAGTTGAGTTTTTTTATTTTTTATTTTTTTCGTATAATTTAAAATTAAATAAATTTTAAAAATTAAATAATTTGGTTTGGCACCCTACCGATTATTGAATTATACACTGGAAAAGTTTTTTGCAGCGCTTCCTGCCTAAGTTCTAATCCGACGGCCTAAAGTAAATGAAAAATAAATAAAACCTTCTGCTCCTTGACGGCGGCCAAATGAGATACTAGATTTCAATCTAGCTGTTACTTATAATAAATCTTTGAGCTAAAAAATATCTATCTATAAAAATAAAAATAAAAATGTTTAGTCATAAGTGGGATTTCATCATCTTAGAATATTATTTAAAACTATGTATTTAAGGTATGGCCTGAAACTTGAGGGTCAACTGAATCACGCTAAATTCATTGAAAATTGAGCCCAAAATTGATCTTTTGTTTACAACAATTTTTAATAAAATAAAAAATATATTTCTATGCACCAGAAAATTAGTAGCTTATTTAGAATTTTGTCAATGCATCATCATAGATCTAAAACTCCATTTTAAATGTAAAGATTTAATGAGTCATTTCATTCTACATGCTTCCAAGTCAAATTTCGTCAATGACTCATTATTGACAAGAATTGGAAATGGTAATTAGCTCTAACTAAGTTCGCCGGTTAAGCGATAATGTGAGTGAAAATATAACTATCTTCATTATAATATAATTAAATGAATATTTAAAAATGATATGAATCATATATTTACAAATTACAAGTCTTAAGAAAGCAATATTATAAATTTATTTAATACTAACTTTTGTGCTTCATATTGAAAAATCTTTATAAATGATTCTAAATCAACTTTGAGTGGACTTCTCAAGTCAATTCCACTTAATAACTAATTAAGTCGAGTTAGGATGGGCTCGGATATTCGACATCTAAGAATCCAGGTTATATTCGATTTGAACAGTTTCAGATTTGATTCGGGTTTGTATTTTTCAGATATATAATATATTCAAAAATATTCAGAATTTGTGGTCATTCGACCCATATCGGATTTAAATAAGTGGTATTTTATAAAATAATATTTTAATATTTTTTAATTTGTTTTTATATTAACAAGATTCGGGTCAGATATAGATGCGGTAAATAAGATAGATATAATCTTTGGATTCAAGTTCAGATTTTTAGATTTAGGGCAGATATGAATATGGTCGTATCCAACCCGAACCCATTCCTAATTTGAGTCCAACTTTTAAATTTTTATTCGAGTCCAAATGTGACATGAGAATATCATATGTAGGCCGCTAATTGAACTAGTCAGCTTGTGAGCATTTGACATTTGACTCTGCTTGACTCAATTCGAAACTCTATATTTAAATGTTTCGACTCGAACTCGAATCCTACGAGTCGAGTTTGAGCAAGGCAGTATTCGACTCGATTTGACTTGATTATAACTCAAAATCGACTCGTATCTCGACTCGATAATATAATATAATAATATACATAACATCACTTGTCTACTCAAAATACATTTAAAATCATAAATAAATATTATTATTGACTACATACTAAATGATGGTGGTGGTAGGGGTGTTTTGTTTTTTTTTTTATTAAATTTAGGTCATCCTTATAATCGAACGATCTGGATTAAAGTTTGAGATAGAAACATTATCTGCCCCAGGCTAAGATACTCTTTATAATTGAGCCGTTTCGAGCTTCCGAGCGAGCTGGTTTCAAGCTTGTCAAAATTAAATAGTGTAAGTGTATTCGAGTTCGAGTTGAGCTAAAAACGTTCGAGTCGATTTCGAGCATATACGTTCAAAACTCGTTTGATCTCGAGTCGAGTTTGAATGAACTTCGAGCTATTTGACTCAAGCTAAGCTCGGCTCGCTCGTTCGTTTAGCAGCCCTAAATTCATATGTATGCCACTTAAGATTTAAACCATTTTAAATTTATTGGGGAACTTCAACTCTTAGAAGCCCTCCATCAATGTCCTGGGAAGCTGTCAGCCCAAAATCTTTTTTGTAGAATATCCCATTAAGCTAATCACTCTTAAAGCATTAATGATTAGCAATGAATTACCCTTTTTTGTACACAATTTTATCCATTTACTTTTATATAATTTAATCCAATTGGATTATCTTGGGCTTTATTAATTACAAAATGCTAATCCTTCACTACAGAACTTGTATTGTACATGGTAACGTGAGTTGTTCACTTGGTCATTTATCAGCATCACATCGTTCGACCCACAACTCACTGTAACAAATAAATTTAAAATGGGTACAAATCATGAGTAGCATACTGTTCGTGCATCTTTTCCTTGAGGCATAGGCTACAACTTTTCCATTCTACATCAACACACACCCAAGACCGGATTTTGATATGTCCCTATAGACCACAAAGTCCATATTCCCATTTGGAAGAGTCCATGTAGGTGTAGTCTTCAAACTCATCTTCAAAGACTGAAACTCCTTTTACACTTGTCATCCCATATGAACTTCACCCCTTTCTTGTCACTTTGGCCATAAGCAATGCTACTAAGGAAAAGTCTTTGATAAATCTCTAATAATAGCCTTCCAATCCAAGGAAACTTCTTATCTTGATGACCGTCTTTGGTTGCGACCATTCAACCATGGCTTACACTATAAAGACCCGCTTGTTCTGAGCCAGGAGCCAAGTGTTATTATATAAAACTAAGTGTCTCATAAATTAAATTTTCTATTAATTTTCAACATTTTAAATAAACCCGTGACGTAAAATTCTTTTTAAATCGTACAAATTAAATTCATACTCAAGGAATTAGTTAAAGTTCAAATTCTAAGTCGTGCCATGAAATAAAATATAATATAAGCTCGAAATAATCTAAGACCCATAAAACGAACCAAAATCCCACTTTCATGCAAACAAACTAGAAGTATAACAACATATAAGAAAAAAATAATAGCCTAATAACAGAGTCCTTCAGTTGTCCCGATTTTACCCATCCTTCTATAATGCTCACACCTGTGGAGACAATTCTGCATTATTGATAAAAATACTAAGTCATATAATTACAAGAAACAAGTTAATATATTCCACAACATCTGAATTTAAGTCTTTTAGTGATTATGAGCCTATGTCGAGCTCTTATTATACTGGGAGGGTGGCTACCCCAGCCAGCTACAATCCCATGTATGTGTACACACGATACAAGGCCCACGGCCTATAGTTACCGATATTTATCATTGACTCACCCTATTGGTATCACAAGTGTATAAAGAGTCGTCTTGCACCATTATGCCCTATCACCCCTTTCGGGACGGGGGCAGGTATTTATTCTTTTAAGAATTTTAAGAGTGTGGCAACGTGTCAAACTAAATCAATTCTTTGACCCCGGTTGTGCTCGGTGCATGGTGGTCGAATGTGGCTCAGGACAACCAAGGCTGCCAATAGGAATATACAACATTTCAAGTAATTATACAAACATAGAATTGTGATTAGGCACCTGCAGCTACGACACACAATCCTATACCCAAGAAAAGATGGAGAGGCTTCCAACAAGGAAGAGGCGATATTAGTGGGAAAAAGTATTAGAAAATAGATGCTCTAAAAGAATCAACCCAAAGAAAATATTTTCCCTCAAACTACTCAAATAACTTCTCTAAATTCTTCCCTTTGTGAGCCAAATGTTCTCACAAGCTATCAAGAGGATGTTTCCTTTAACATCAACAAAATTCTCCTTTATATAAAAGAATATGAGTGGAATTCAAGAAGTCACTACATTAAAATTCTATAGAAAAGAACATAATCACACAAGTATATGAAACTCCAATCATTAGTATGATAATGAAAAGCCAAAAACTTACTATTGAGTTTAATGTGAATGGGTGTTAAACTACACTCATAACTCCCAATCCCAAAATTCCAATGTGGGGAGACAAAGTTTTCTCTAAATCTTCTAACTTTCAACCAAAACTCCATCTTTATGCACCATGTCAGCTTACCAAAGAGACTTTAGCCACTACTAACCCAAGCCAACGGGTTCAACCTATGTTTGAACCTTATTCGACCAAAAGGAAAAATAAAAAGAATAAAGTAGAATATAATAAATAAAGCTTATTTGAAATCATCCATAAATACCACCGTACCTATACGTTAAAAGTAATAATTGGTAATTTATTATATTGATTCTTAAGAATTAATTTAATTAAATAATATTTATGATTCGTTCTAAAATTTATAAACCCCATAATAAAATAATTTACATATTTTCTGGGTTTTACTTACACCTTAGCCGAATCCACCGAAATCCCTACTTTAGAAATTATATGCCCTGGAAAGTTTATTTCCTTCAACCCAAAGTCAAATTTAGAAAACTTAGCAAACAACTAGTTGTCTCTATGAACTTGCATGGCAATTCGGAGGTGATATATCATCCAAGAACATAATAATAAACTTGTCCATGTCCAAGTAGGGATAATGTACTGTGTCATGAGTGACACAAAAGCAGTTGGGGCATTTGTCAATCCAAAGGGCATCACGAGAAACTTGTTATGTCCATACATTATTCTGAAAGCTGTCTTAAGAATGTCAACTTCCTTTACACGTAACTTATGGTACTCAACCTCAAGTCAACTTTGGAAAATACTCCAGCTAATTTTAGCTGATCAAATAGGTCGTCAATCTTCGGTAAGCGTGGTACTGATTCATGACTGTCACCTAATTGAGTTGTCGATAATCTATACATAGCCGAAGCAACCCATCTTTCTTTTTCATGAAGAGAACTGGTGCTCCACATAGTGAAGTGATAGGTTGAATTAATCAAGCTTGCAACAATTCTTCAAGTTAAGTCTACAACTCCTTAAACTTTGTTGCTGTCATTCTATATGGAGCCTATGAGATCAGTGTTGTACTCGGCACCAAGTCTATCTCAAACTCCACTACTCTCCTTGGAGGTAGTCCTGAAGGTTCTTCAAGAAAAATGTTAGAAAACTCCGCCACTACTTGACCAATCTGTGGGTTCTAATTCAAACTAGACAAGACTAGCCACAAAGGCTTCACAACCTTCACCCAACAACTTAATTGCATAACTGATAGACACTATACAAGAAGATGGATCAAATAATTACCCTTGAAAAATGACCCATATTTCACAATTACATAGTTTCTGCAGTACTCTCTTATTCTCACTATTAAGAAAGGTATGATTAGTTGACAGCCAATTTAACCCTAACAATACATCATACCCTTCCAACACATACAAAATCAAACTCCACACATAGGCATTCCCTAAATGTCTAAGAATAAGTTAGTCATACCCAATTTAATGACTTCAAAATCCCTTGTTGCCACAGTGACCCTAAATGACTTGGTTAGAAAAGATGTTTATATCCTTAGACTCTTGACTAATCGTGATGCAACAAAGGAGTGTGTACACCCTGAATTGAAAAGAACATTTATTTTATTGTCTCTTATTAATAATACCTTTCACTGTCCTCATTTCCTCGTTGTCCTTGTCCATCTCCACAGCATAAAGTTTGGCCTTTCCCTTATTTGCAGGAGGGACAAGGGTTGGGTTGGGTTTGTTGGTAGGTGCCTTGGCGCAATCAGGCCCATTCTGCTACTTGGGCTGCAGTCGACAATCTTTCTTCTTGTGACCCCTATGCCCATAGTTGAAACACTTCAGCAACTCTTAGCACCATGCAACATGCATCCTCCCATAGTTGCATTTCTAATAAGAAGGCTCCTCCCATTTCCTCTTGTTGTTTGCTTGCTATGACTAACTAGACTACCTGGAAATCGTAATGGTTTGAGCAGTGGCCTTAGACTGAACTACTACTTTCCCTTGCTTATGAGACTTCTTATAGTCCATCGCCATCTCTTGTGTTGTAGCAGCATCATTCACTTCCTCGAAGGTGTTTCGAGGTGGTGTTGCAATCTTGTCCCTTAGCTCCTCCTTCAATCCCCAAAAAGATTTGTTTGCTCTAGCCTTCTCATTGGAACTACTCCAAGTGCAAATCATTCTAGAGCCAAGAACTTTGCGTACTCTAGTACGGTGTCATCTCCCTGAGTTAGAGTGCTAAACTCTAACGCCTTCCCCTGCCTCATTAACTCTGGAGAATACTACTGATTGAACACGACCACAAACTCTGCCCACGTCACAAACTCAATCACTCTCCTAGCAAATGTGGACCTCCCAAATGACTTCCACCAATGAGATGTTTCCTCCTGAAGTATACAAGTCGCCAATTTGGCTTGATGGTGATGGGGGACAAACATGGCCTTGAAGGCCTTTTCCATTATATAAATCCAACTTTCAGTTTTCGTAGGGTCAAATCCCCCTTTGAATACCTTAGCCCTGCTCTTCTAGAACTTCTCCACTATGCACCATTCATTGTCGCCAACAGCAAGCAACACCACTTTCCTTGCAAGTGGTAGGGCAGGGTCCGGAACTCGTTTTGAGCTCGTTTCGAGCGAGCCAATTCATGAGTTACTTTCAACTTTATAATCAAGCTCGTTTCGAGCTTCCTAGCGAGCTGGTTTTGAGCTCGTCAAAATTAACAGTGTAAGTGTATTCGAACTCAAGTCGAGCTAAAAAATGTTCGAGTCAATTTCGAGCATATACGTTCAAAACTCGTTTAATCTCAAGTCGAGTTTGAATGAACTTCGAGCTATTCAAGTTGAATTCAAACTCATGCTAAGCTCGGCTCGCTCACTCATTTAACAGCTCTATATTTATTGGGGAACTTTAACTCTTAGAAGCCCTCTACCAATGTCCTGGGAAGCTGTCAGCCCAAAATCTTTTTTGTAGAATATCCTATTAAGCTAATCATTCTTAAAGCATTAATGATTAGCAATGAGTTACCCTTTTTTGTACTCAATTTTATCCATTTACTTTTATATAATTTAATCCAATTGGATTATTTTGGGCTTAATTAATTACAAAATGCTAATCCTTCACTACAGAAATTGTATTGTACATGGTAACGTGAGTTTGAACCCGAGTTGTTCACTCGGTCATTTATCATCATCACATCGCTCGACTCACAACTCACTGCAACAAATAGAACTATGAAGCAAACAACAATTATCAAACTACTCGGCAATCTTCTTCATAAAAGATTATACAAAAAAACATAGATCATAAACTAATTCATGACCCATCTCAGATTGACATCTAATAACTATCTCCACCTCTTGATTCTCTATCTAAAAGTGTATACGAAGATCAACTCAACAAATAACCACTTCAATTCTCTCTACAACTAATCTCTGTAATCTACTAATCTGTATCCATAGCACTTTGATGATCCACTGAGTCTGAAGCGAGCGTGCTCCCACCCTTAAACGGTGTAACCTTGATGACAAGACCAGGGAAAACATCATCTGGGTCATGGATATGAGGGTTCTCTTCCACAATGTAAGGGTCCATGCACTTCTCAATGATGCTCTGGAGCGTCTCACCTTCCTTCACCACGTAAATCTCGTCGCACGGCCGTCGACGGACGGCCACGTTTATTGAACCGGTGTCGACCTCGCCGGGGTCGCTGCAGCTCATCACAAGCAGCAGTGCCAGGAACAGGGCAGTGTACCAGTACGCGATCTCCACCACACTGGTGCCCCCCATGAGGTCCCAATTGGAGGGAAGACTTTGAGCTTCATGTGGTGCAATTTTTGGGGTCATTTATAGGTCTCGGGCTCAATTGTTAATACAAAGGGGGCAAGGTGGTTGGGTGGTGGACCGTGCTGTTCAGTGTAATTGGTTGGTTGAGGTAAAGACTCGGTCACTCGAGGCTCCTTTGTCTAGTGGCTGGTGGGAGTGCATTTGCAAGTGTTATGACAGGAGTTGGGTTGGCTATTTTTGTTAAGAGATTTGAAGTTTGGAGGTTGCAAAGTGTTTGCTTGATCTGTTTGACTTGGTAGCGTTGGCGACCAATATGCTGTTTCAGCATTCTTTTATTTAAATAGTGTAATAATTTTGATCGTGTAATGATTTTGATACATATTTACATTTAAATCCGAGTATCCAAACTTGTATTTGAGTCTATTATAATTGTTTAATTTTCTATATTTATATTTGAACTTTCCGAATTCATACCTAATTGGATTAAAAAATGTAAATAATATGATTTTAATATGAAATGTGAAAAAAAACCAATAACATATTATTTTTTATATTTAAAAGTATAATTTTATAAAATTTTGCATATTTAGATTAGGTATAGATTGGATTATCCCAAATCCCATATCGGATTCAAATAATTTTTAATTGCATAATATATGAAATAGTTTAAACCTATATCCAATTTGAATTAGTTTGCATAAAATATAAATGACGGAATTATTAGATATTAAATGTTCGAACTCGGAATTTAATTAATTAGCTTGGTGTAAATATGCCGACAACTGCAAACAATTAGACCAGCTGTGCCATGCTGGTGACTTGGTCTGGTAGTGATGATATGTATAAGCGGGAATGGCCGATCGTTCAAAGGCTTCTCATTTAAATGAATGAAAAAAGTAAGCAAGGACCACTTGCTTGATCTCAACCTCATGTCAACAGAAAACCCATGTTAGGTCCCCTTCAAACTTGTAAAGAGTTATACCTTGTCTTAAGAAAATAAATAAAAAAGTTATTGCTTTGTCAACCCAAGTACCCTTCTTCAATGTGCCCCTTAATAATTGGTTACTAATTGACATCAATAACTGGGGATTTAGTTCTAAGATGTCAAATTAGTTGCAAGAAATATGTATTGGTAATAAGACCTATTTATTATCAAATTTTCAAAATTATTATTATAAATATTAAATGAAAGTTAATTTCCTTACAAATGATTAGGTCCTACGACCAATTTATTGTAAGACCTTATAATTGATTTTTACTCATAGTTCTAAAATAAACAGTTGGGAATTTAGAGAACCATTTTTTGAGCTTCATGGCTTTTGACTTTAGCATATCAAGTAACATTTAGTAGAATAGTTAAGGATGATATATCAGTTGGGCAAAAGGCAGGGACGAGCAAAGTGGCTGCAGTTTGTAAGGTATGTGGATACGTGAGTGTGGGAGTGTTGATAGTGTGTCTTGGCAAAAACAAAAAAGTGAGAGAAATCAAATAATCGGGTCGATAATTGGTCGCAAATGCGTTTCTACATTAGAAAGGTTTGTCATGCAAGTGTAAATGGTTGTATCGTGTGGAGATCCCCTAATTAAAAAAGAAAGTAATGTCTTCTATTAAAAAAACAAAGAAGAGAAAGTAATTTAGTTTGCATCAGATGAAGGCATACTCAAGCTCAACAAGGACTAGTCCTCTCCTTTTTTCCCTCAGGCTCTATAAATTGGTTACTATATAAATTAATAAATATAAATGATATGAAAATTTAAATGTTAGTCTAATTATAGTGTACATGTAATAATATATATATATATCTAAATGAATTAATACATGCTTATTGTATTTTTATATTAAAACTAATTATAATTACTATCAAGTGGGTCGTTCACGTACTCTCCCATATAAAAAAATCTTTTTATTTCTTATTTCTTGAGATAATAAAAAAGAAAAATTAAATGTACTTGGGAAAGCACATAGGCGATCTACTTTGAAATAATCATGGTTATTTTATACTCTAATTATGTATAATCATATTTAATTTAAACACAAAATGATTTAATTAATATGATTACATATATAAATACTTTTAGTAAGATTAACCGTTTTAAATTTTTCATGTCATTTACTCTGTGTTCAGGACGACCAAATAGACTGTAGGTGCAAGGATCAGTATTTTTTATTTCAATCTCAATTTTACTCTACATTTGGGTTTGGTACTCTTTAAATTGGGTTTGGATTTAAAATACTTTAGAATGGTTGGGTTTGGTTTAAAGTATCTGACACATGGTACTAATGATATAAAACTAAAAAAAATATTTACTATGGTTTGTCATAGGGATGCATGTGTTCATATAGAAAATTGGTATGTTTTTAATATTAATTATTTTTGTATTAGCATAATTAATCTCCTTATTTTTATTAGATAATTATTTCTAATTTTATTTTTAATAATACCATCTAAATCTAAGTTTTTATAACATAAATGGGTTTTAAATGGTCGCATTTAGGATTATTCTAAGTTAAATAATTGGTTAAGGTTCGGGTAGTAAAAATTAAAATAATAATAATCGGGTGTGCTATATAGGTTTTTGGTAATTAATGGATTTAGTTTTGGCTACACCCAACAGATGCGCACCCTAGATCGTACTTTCACAAGCTCATTCTCCCACTTTATACTCGATCATCCCTTGTGATTTTGCAGGCCTACACAAAGTTTTGTGCATCCTCTCGACTGTACATGTTTCATTATAACTTACAAGCAAGTATTAGGGCGTAAAACGTCAAGCCCAGGTCGCGGATTGGCTTGAACTCTTGTTTTCCAGCTCCAACTGGTGTCTCGACTTGGAATTAGTAATTTGATGAATTATGAATAGAGTTAAAGCACACTCTCCTTAGCTCGACTCTACTAGAAATTTGAAATCCCTCCAAACCGGTTAAAATGTTCAAAATTAATTATAGTTTGTATATCTAATATATTATTATCAATTTATTTACTACATTAGTCCTGCATAGTTAAAAAAAGCACGGCTCTTTGTTGTGGATAAAAAATCTTTAAGATAAGAGAAGAATTTGCGGTTAGTGGAACTTAAAATTATTGTACTCGGCTCGACTCAAAACTTATATCAAACATAAATTGAGCTTGGATACTTTAAATAAATATTCAAGTCGCTCGCTCTCGTTTTGGATAAAAATAATTTCATATCAAATTAAATTTGAACAAATTAGCTCATTTAAAAATAAGCCCTAATGTCAATAAACCACTTTTTAAAAAAAAAAAACTGAATGATTATTAAAAACGATTATAAAAAGGCATAAAACTGTTTTTGAAACCCCTTTTAATTTGATGGACGTTCTTTGTACCTTGCCTGATTTGCTTCTAGGGGTGGGTTTAGTAGAAAGGTGTGGATCAGACACATTCAGAGCCGATCTAAATGGAAGTTATGGTGCCTGCCCATGAAATTTGGGCATTTAATTTTATATCTAAAGGTGTTCTATAGGCAGTTATTTCTCGACTTGGGTAGTTTATGTAGAACCTTGAAAGTT
>JAURVB010000116.1:0-11466 GCA_033002965.1 Piper betle | reverse complement strand
CGCCCAAAAACCAGACTTGGCATCTTCTTCTTCAACCTAAAACCAGATCACTTCCTTCCCTAACTGCTTCCCTTCCATAACAATCCAATTGGAAGCCTAAAGCTCGTGCCTTTCAGCAACTATCCATGTCCCACTCCGTTCTGCACCAAGGCGCGACTCCTGGCCAGCAGCACCGCTGGGACTGCAAATTGAACTCCTTCCGGCCAGCAGCACCCCCATAAACTCTTCCCTTCTCCCTGCACGACAACCCAACGTCAAGGCCAAGCACTGTGAGCATGCACGGAGTGAATCTTGGCCGACGGACTGGTATGGACGCCTGAAAACACCCACAGCGTTGCCCACCCTCCAAACCCCATCCTAGACTCCTAAGACACTAGAGACTGCAATTCCCTTATCCTAAACCAACTGATTACATAGCATAGCACGTTGATGAAGCTACAGCACAACAAAATGATCATGAATTTGTGAAACAGCAGCAAGTTTACATGACGCCCATGAATGGAGGAAGTAGCAAAACTTTACATGATGATCATGAATTGATGAAGCAATAGAATTTAGCATGGTGATTAAGAAATGCATGAAAACTAAGATTAGGGAGATAGGAAGGTTACCCCAAGTAGGGAAAAAACACTGGAAGGAAGAGGAGAACTAGTAAGCGGCTAAGGTGATGAAGACGCCCCTACACCCGTATGTAAAAAATGACGTCCTCTTTCAAAATTTATAAAAATGAAAATGATGGCTAGGGTATGTGAAAACACTCGTATTTCACTTAATCAGGTAACCGGGTAAATAATAAAATGGGTAAATAATAAAATATAATAATTAATTGGGTAAATAATATAACACGTTCGGTCCTTTCTGGACCAAGTCGAATATATTAAATTTTTTTTCCACTTTTTCCATGGTCTTTACGTCAATGAACTGCCAAGTGAAGATCCTCACATGCACATACTGAACTTTGTAGCAATTTGTGACTTATACAAGAAGTAATAAGTGTCCGAAGATATAGTTCAGACTTAGGTTGGTTCCATTTTCCTCGAGTGGAGTCAGCAAGACTTTGGTTCAATTCTTTGGCACCCAACTCAATCACTACTTGGGAGGAAATGACAAGAAAGTTCATGCTGAAGTATTTCCCACCTTCCCGGATAGTGCAATTCAAAAATGAGATCACTTCTTTTGTCTAAATGGATAATGAATGCTTCTATGGCACATGGGAGAGATTCAAAGACTTGTTAAGGAAATGTCCTTATCATGATATTCAACCTTGGGTGCAAATTCAGACATTTTACAATGGGTTGATGAGGTCAAACCAAGTCAATAGTTGATGCTGCAGTAGGAGGATCTATCATGACAAAGACTTATGATGAAGCATATGAGCATAATGGAAAAGCTAGCTTCCAATCACCATCAAATGATGTATGATAGGACAATCAAGAAAGAATGTGCTAGAAGTAATTCAAATGGATGCTTTCAATGCCCTATCAGCACAGATGGACGACATTAAGCAAACAGATGCAAAACATGGAGACCAACACTCAGGTCCATGCCCAAGCAACACAAGTCCTATCTTGTGATTTCTATAGAAATGATCATTCATGGGAACAATGTCCATTGCAAACTGAGACAACCAACTTCATTGGCAATTATAATAGGAGTCAGAACAACCCTTACTCCAACACCTATAATCCAAGATTGGAGAAACCATACTAAATTTAAGATGGGGAGGAAATCAAGCTGGTGGTCATAAACCGCAAGCTCAAGCCTATGCACCACCATAGCATTTCAAGCCCAGGCATAGAACAAGATGCAACCACCTGCTAAAAAGATGTCAATGGAAGAAATGTTCATGTAGTTTATGCAAACTCAGTAGCATAGATGCAGACCAACAAGCTTCCATTAGAAACTTTGAGAACCAATCGGAACAATTGCCAAGTGCTTTAGACAATAGACCACCTAGAAGGCTCCTAAGTGACTCACAAGTATCAAGAATGGAAGAAGGTAAGGAGTGAAAGGCAGTAGAGTTGAGAAGTGGAAAAGAATTGCCTGATCCTTACAAGCATCAGAAAGCCAGAAATAAGTGATAAAAATGGATGCCCAGACTTGGAAAAGAGAATGAAGAGTTGGGCGGAGGTACAGAAACCAATTCCTCAGCCTGAAACCAACAAAGTATATGCAAAAGCTTCCTAATCCACAGAGGCAACAAAAGCTCAAGATGAACAAGAACTTTTAAAATTTTCTGAAAATTTTCAGAAAATTAACCATCAATATCCCATTTGCCGAGGCATTGGAGAAAATGCCTATCTATGCAAGATTCATGAAGCAGATTTTATCCAAAAAGAAGAGATTGGAAGAATTCAAAATTGTGGCACTTGAATGAAGAGTGTAAATACAGTGTTACAAAGGAAACTACCCCCTAATGTTATAAGATTCAGGAAGGTTTATTATTCCCTGCTCTACTGAATCAAACTTTTCATGCAAAGCACTTTATGATTTGGGCACTAGCATCAACTAGAGGTAAAGCCTACTACTATGAAACTACAGTTTGCAAGTATATCTTACATATTTCAAAGAAGAGAAATTGAAAACTTTTGCTGAAGGTAGACAAGTTCATCTTCCTAGATGACTTTGTTATCTTAGATATGGAAGATCACAAAGATGTCCCAATCATCATGGGGCGGTCAGTCCTTGCAACAGGAGAATCCTAATTGATGTGCCTGCAAGAGAACTGATTATGGGAGTGAATGATGAACAAGTGCTATTTAATATCTTCAAAGCTATAGAATACCTGGAGGCAACTAATGATTGTTTTGTATTCAATCTCATTGTACAAGCAGTCGTAGAAATGCAGGAGAGAAGTCAATTCTCAAACCCTCTTGAACACATACTAACTTCCAAGGAAATAGAGGAAGAAGAAGAAGATTGTAAAGACCGTGGAAAAAAAGGACGCGAACGTGGTTCGAGGAAGGACTGAACATATTATATTCAATACCCGGTTAATTCTACCCGGTTAATTATTATATTTTATTATTAACCCGGTTACCTGGTTAAATAAAATATGGGTGTTTTCACATACCCTAGCCGTCATTTCATTTTATTTTATGAAGGATGTCCTCCACCCTAGCCTTCATTCTCATTTTCTTCTCCTCTTCCTTACCTGCGTCTCTTCTTCCTTGCTTAGGTATTCTTCCTATCTCCTCTTCTTAATTTTCTTGCAAGAATATTTTAATTTGATAATAAGCTTTATAATCGTGAGGATTAAAGTTAAAAATCAACAAGAAAGAAACTAAACACGACTACTGGCGACGGTCGTTCCGACGTTGAAAGATGATCCTACTCTCTTACTCGCTCAGTGTAGGGTCAATCTCACGTGTGTGGATGCTGGCCTGGGGTGGTAAATGACCAAAAACAGAGGACAACGACAAAAACAGAGGCGACGGCGGTGGGTGAAGAAATCCGACCGTCCTGGGTGGCGATAGGTTCCAATCTGGCCGGGGAAGGTCAATAGGGGGTTGAGGGTGTCGAGGCAACCACCAAATTAAGGCGGCGTCGCTCGTCGGCGGTGGAATCGGCGACGCGAGTGCGCTATTAGGCAGGCAATGTAGGCATTACCGCGGCTGGAAGCAGTTGGAGTTGGCCGGGGCGATACCAACAACGGCATGGCAGGGCTGGGCGGCGACGATTGACGGCGGCTGGAGACGAACATCGGAGGCGGCTAGAGAGCAGCTACTGTCGAGAACAGGGGATGGTGCCGGGAAAGAAGAAGAAGAAGAAAATTAACTCGGGTGGCAAACTTGTAAATAATGCTTGACTCAACACAGGTCGAATTAAATAATAATACCAACTCCTAAATAACACCTAACTCAATACCGACTCGAGTTAAAAATAATACGAACACGTAATAAATCTTTAAAAATAATTATTTTAATGGGTTATTAAACTATAGTTATGTAGTAATCACCAGCGTCGAACCTAAATAAAATAATAAAAATAAATAAATTATAAACTTTATTTAGTCGAATAATTTTAAATAATTGTATTAATAATATTTTTGAATAACACAAATTATTTTAAATAATTTAATCGAAGAACTTAATTAATTAAATTGCTGTAAATAATAATAGCAATTAAAAATTATAACCGTAAACTAAATCATCAATATCGGGCTTAAGTAATTATCATCGCCAAGGAAAGTTAAAGACTTGTTTATTAGTAATAATTATTTTATTAATTGTTAGGTATTAATTATGATTTAGATAATTAAATTAAAATGTAAAGTAGGACTTAAATGATTATATCACATGAATAATTAATTATCTCACTAGATTTGTTGAGAATTTAATATTTAATATTTTTTAATGGTTACATGTTATGTTGTTAAAATTTTGATATATATATTAGACATATAGCTGCATGCATTCCTACTCGAATAAAATTATACTTATGTATAATTTTATGTTCTCGTTCAGAATAGGATCATTGGTCGCATCTGCGAGTTCGAAATATCCAAGTCCGTATAAATATTTGAAATGTTGTACTTTCCCTTGTTGGCAGCCCTCGTCAGCCGAGCCCAAATTCGACCACCATGCGCTAGAATGCAATCAGGGTCAAGGAATTTACTCAGTCTGACACAGGGCCACACCTTTAAAATTACTATGTGTGTCCGTATAATTATTTGAAATGTTGTATTTTCCGGATGCATATAATTATTTGAAATGTTATATTTTCCCAAACTGGTATAATTATTTGAAATGTTGTATTTTTCCAAACTGGTAGCCTTTGTCGGGACTAATCTTAGAATGAGCTGGGAGACGATTTTTAATCTCAGATTGAGTTGGGAGATAATTTCTAATCTCAAAATGAAGTAGGAGACAATGAGTAATCTTAGAATGATCTCGGAGACCACCTAATCTCAGAATGAGCTGGGAGACAAATTTCTAATCTCAAAATAAACTGGGAGACAATGACTAATCTCAGAATCACCTGGGAGACCACATAATCTTAGAATGAGCTGGGCGACAATTTCTAATCTCAGAATGAATTGGGAGACAATGACTAATCTCAGATTGACCTGGGAGACCACCTAATCTCAGAATAAGCTGGGAGACCATTTCTAATATGAGAATGAACGGGGAGATAATGACTAATCTCAGAATGAGCTGGGAGACTACCTAATCTCAGAATGACCTGGTAGACAAATTTGCAATCTCAGAATCAACTGGGAGACAATGACTAATAGCAGAATGACCTAGGAGACCGCCTAATCTCAGAATGAGCTGGGAGATAATTTCTAATCTGAGAATGAACTAGGAGATAATGACTAATCTTAGAATGACCTGGGAGACCACATAATCTCAGAATGAGCTGGGAGACAAATTTCTAAACTCAGAATGAACTAGGAGACAATGACTTATCTTAGAATGACCTGGGAGACCACCTAATCTCAGAATGAGCTGGGAGACAATTTCTAATCTCAGAATGAGCTTGGAGACGACTTTTTTGAATCTCAGAATGACCTGAGAGACAAATTACTAATCTAAGAATGACCTGAGAGATAATTACTAAAAGACTTGTGAAACGATAATAAAAAATGGGTGAACTGATAGTAGGGATTATATTGACTTGTTTCATTTAATTTTGCGGCTTAGTGGTTTTATCACTAACACGGAATTGTTTCCGCAGGTGAGCAGCTATGGACTGAAGAATAGAAGTGTGGTTGGTGGTTCTTTTACCAACCTAGGTATGGTGAATCAATAATAAAAAAATTGGACTTCCTTATTATTCTCTTGTGTTATAAATGTGGCTATGGGAAATGGTCCGATACTTTGGGACAGTTATTTTATATTTTAGAGAACTTGTTTTATTGTTATGATTTATATTATATATTGCAAGACTTATTTGTTGTATTTCAATTCATGTTCTGGAATATTACCATTACACCAATTATATTTTTAGGTAACACCTGGTCCGGTTTGGGCGGGTCGTTACAAAGATCTAGTGGAGTTGATGGTTTGGCCATATAACCAATCAAGAAGTAACAGTATAAGATGCAAGCAATCACAGCCTTTGCTTTCATCATAGATAGAACTAAAGAAGAAAATTCCATCCATCATCAATCCATTGGAGCAAGATTTGAAGCCTTTGCCAAAGAACCTTAAGTATGCATTTCTTGCATAGCCCAATCCTGTACCTGTGATTATTTTAGCATCAATAACATCTTTGTAGGAAGCGAAGTTATTGAGAGTTCTAAGGGACCAACATCTATCCATTGGATGGACAATTACTGACATCAAGGTATAAATCCCAAATGTTTGCATGCACAAAATTTTGTTTGAAGAAGGATGCTAGCCAATGCCTTAATCCTATAATGAAAGATGTAGTAAAGAATGAGATACTCAAGTGACTAGATGCTGGAATCATATACCCAATTGTTGATAGTTCGTGGGTCGTCCATTTCCAATGTGTTCTAAAGAAAGAAGGACTAACAGTTGTGCCTAATCACAACAATAAGCTAATTGCTTCTAGAACTGTCACTTGATGATGAGCGTGTATGGACTAGAGAAAGCTGAACTAGGCCTCAAGAAAGGACCATTTACCTCTAAAATTCATCGATTAGATGCTTGATAGACTAGCTAAACAAGAAGATCTTTGTTTCCTAGATGGTTTCTCTGGATACAATCAGATTGCAATCCATCCAAATGATCAAGAGAAGATCACATTCACATGCTCATATGGAACATTCGCTTTCAGGAAGAGCCCTTTGGATTGTGTAATGCACAAGGAGCATTTCGAAGATTCTTGATGTCTATCTTCTCAAACATGTTGTATGATGGATGGAAATCTTTATGGATGAATTTTCAATATTTGGGAGTACCTTTAACCAATGCCTTGAGACTTTAAGAAAAGTTTTGAAAAGAAATCAAAGTACAAGCCTAGTTTTGAACTGTGAAAATGTCATTTCATGGTAAATGAAGGAATTGTTCTGGGACACGGCTTCCTAGGCCATGTTGGATTTTACAAGAGGTTTATAATGGACTTTTCAAAAATTGTAAAACAACTTTGCAATTTATTGGAAAAATATGCAGCTTTTAAATTTGATGAAGTTTATCACGAAACATTTAGCAGATTAAAGAGAAGCCATCTCAACTATCATCATTGCTTCACCACACTAATCACTACCTTTTGAGTTGACATGTGGTACCGAGTGATTATGCCATTGGTGTAAATCTACGCCAGCACATTAACAAGGTCATCCATACCATCTACTATGCAAGCAAGACGTTGAATGGAATTCAAGTGAATTACACTACTGTAAAGAAGGAATTATTGGTTGTAGTGTATGCTGTGGATAAATTCAACTCTTGCTTGATGGGTACACAAGTGACAATTCATACAAATTACTCAGATTTGAAGTACCTACTGCAAGGAGAGGCCACAAGGTCGATATGGGTTTTACTACTTAAGGAATTTGATTCTGAAAATAAAAGACAAGAAAGATTCTGAGAATGTTATAGCTGACCACTTGCCAGTTTAGAAAAGCATTTTAGATGAGCAACCTTCAGGGTAAGGGCATCTAACTTACCATGGTTTGCGGATTATGTGAGTTTTCTTTCTGCTGAGATCCCAACATGAGGATATTGCATCCCTACATAAAAGTAATTTTGAATGAAGTAAAACATTATTACTAGGATGAACCATATTTGTTCAAGACAAGTAGTGACAAAGTAATAAGAAGATACATCACAGATAGAGATGCCTGACTTGCTTTACCACAGCTAATCGTCATACTATGGAGGCCGCTTTGTAACACCCCAATTCAGCTCATAGCGCAAACTGAATCAAAGTATTAAATCTTGGACCACTACTATTGGTTCAACTTGAATGCAAAGCTGACCCACAAGATAGACCTAACCACTGAGGTGTTAAAAGACAGAAGGCTCGAGCAAATCTAATGCGCAACCAAAACACACATGATCACACACAAAACATTCAGTAACACCTAGTGTTGGGCTCATGCAAATGGGACATCATAAATGTATCCAAATTATAAAGGGACTTCAAACTCTGGGAAAATTTAGGCAGAGCCTCCCCTGTAACTAGGATGTGGGAAAAATTTTACAAACCTACATAAATTTACAATTCATAAAATCCACACATGGTCATTCACATTTCATGCATTTCACACACAAAAACATCACAAAGGTGCTCCACCTCAATCACATCACATTACAAATCATTTATAACTAAATTTTACATTCTTCAGGTTGTTGATTTGCCTGGTCTTCACATGGGCACTTCAATCTACAAAACAAAGCCCACAAGCTCCTCCAACCCTTGGGCTATGTAAAGTCGAAAAGTCTTTGTGCGCTAGCGGGCTTTAGTTTTTCAGAGGACTTAAGAGTTTTTGTGCACATTTTTTATTTAGTCCGGGTACCTACACATGTAACATCGTTTAGCGTACCTGAGTTAATTTTATCTTTCAATTCTAGGACCCTAAGGGCTTGGAGAATTCCTGCACAAAAAGGTTAGACTTGGGTGCCTCATAGTATATTGTCTACAAAATATTTCAACACAAGTTAGTGATAATAATTTTTCATACATTCTATGTAAAACCCGTGACTCGAGTCAAGGTTTTACGTTACCGATCAAGTCGGTTCAACCATTGGTTCGTGTCGAGTCAGTTTCATGAACTACGTGCTTGAGTCGAGGCCAACCATGAGTTATGAGCAGTTGAGAGTCGGTGTACCTGAATATATGATGATAACGTCGAGAAGATGGTGAGAAATGAGTTATCAGAATATATAAAGTATGCAGTATTTTTTTCTTTTTATATGTTTGATCGTAGAAATAGTTTTTAGGCCGAATAACGCATTAGGACGCATTGGATTATATTCGGTGGCTATTAGTTATAGAGCATGCCATTTGGATGTTGTTGTGTTTGTTTTATTTTATGGGATTTTTCCATATTTGTCTAGATTTTTTTTAGGATTTATTACGAACTAGTTATATTTGACTCGAGTACGAATAGAGTTAATACTTATTTATGAGTTTGCCATTGGGGGTGTTTTTCTCCTTTCCCCGACACTCCCCTCCCAAAACCCTCGTCGCCCACTGGGTTGTCGCCGGTGCGGGATGAGTTAAGTGGCATTTTATCAGATCCCACTTAAGTCGGGCCATTTAGCCAACAGTTTTGTTCGGATTAATGACCCTCAAGGATGAGATTCATCGAGTTAGTTTTCAAAATTAAGATCCACCACAAGTTGCCTTCGGGCCTATTGAATAAATCCCAACCCATGCCTATATATGTATAGTTTTTACGTTTTCAGTGAGAGATGGAATGAGGGTTACTGACGGCCACGCCTTCAGATAGGGTGTGTGCTCGGAAGAGCGGGCTCTGGAGCTGGGGAGAACCCATTTCGTTCCCGAAGGATCCGGACAACTCCACCTTTGAGTTCCTCAAACCCGGAGAACTGTGGAGGTTTACGGGTATTGCAATGCAGCGCATGTCTAGACTTGTGGTTCAAAGGGTACTAAAGGCGACTGCCTGAGAGTGCTCAGCCTTCGTGCTCAAGGCCAGGAGTAATATGGAAGGTGTAGAGGGTGGAAAAGAATGATATTTGATGCGAGAAGTGATAGAGAAATGGCCAAGGTATGAGAATGAGAAAGAAAGGGGGACGTTGTCGACCCGATGGCGACGGCTCCCATATATGCCCTGATGAGAGTTCTTGAGGAAGTATATGGTTTTGATTCAACAGGAGTGTTTGCTCTTCTGTGCCAGATTGATATTAGTTATTTTTGGGCCGGTAACACTCGTTACTAACGGCTTTTCTATATATATCTAGGTGAGAAATGCGAGGGATGAAAGCTATTGGGACTGCGGAGGAGCAGCACGGAACCACACACACACATGTACCTACCACGTGTAATCTATAATGATGGTGTGTTATTGCTACGTGAATGATAATTTTGATGTGTTTGCTTGGATGAATTGCTTGTTATGAAACGAACAGATAAATGTGAATGAGTAGGGAGCCTTCGTGTTCAGACTCGGCTCAGGTGAAAACGAATGAGATAATAATTGAATGTCATGGTAGATTGTTATGTTTTATCATATTTTGATAAAATATTTATTTACTCTTGTCGTGGACAGGTTGGCCCTTATTGCACTTCCAGGGAGATTCTGTCTATTTTTTTATAAAAATTAATGAATTTTTATTTAAATTTCTTGCTTGTTGCATGCTTTTGTTTTGCTTGCACGTCATGACATGCATGTAGGACCGCGTTTGTACCCAATTGTTCTCATTCATGCATTTCATGGTTGCATCCCCATCTTAAGACGTCAAGGGCAGATCTGGGTTGGCTTAATCGAACCCAGTAGATTAGCGAACGGTTCGGTCGCCGGTGATATTTTTAGGTCCGTTCACGGGTGAGCCGAAATGGGGTGTTACAACAATGGTATCAGAGCTAACCCTTGGTTGATTAAGATGGTAGATGCATTACAGGTTACATGTGTGCTGAAGCTACTCCAAGCTGTGCCGATAGGTATTTTTCTGTCTTAATATTTTTGCGTTGCAGATTTCTTACGAATCGGGACAGGGTGAAAAAATCAGATCAGGAATTTGTAGCAGGATGGTGACACAAACCCGCCAGATGCAGATCAGGACCCCATCGCCTACATTGGCTGAACAGGACAATCCTAGCCCTGTTCACAGTGACGCCGCTTCCAGTCAACCTATGACTATCATGCCACCAGTAGGGGTCAGTGTGCCAGTTTCAGCTAGCCGACGTGGTGAGAGCCATCATCGAGATAGTCGCCGCGACCGAGATAGTCATCGGGACCGAGATAGTTGTCGGGATCGAGATAGTCACCGAGACCGAGACAGTGGTCGTGACAGTTACCGCACCAGAAGTAGTCGACAGGAGAGAGACGAGGCGATTGCCAGGTTGGTGGAAGATTGTAACGACCTGGCCATTTTGAACTAATATTAGTGGGCCTTGTTGGCCAGGTGTTACCAAAATAAAAGTACTAAATGCCGAGTAATAAGTTATAAAATAATGGTTCCCACAGTCTTAGACCATTTCCCATAGCCACATTTATAACTCAAAACAAAATAAAAAGAAGTCCCATTTAATACCCATTTTCCTAACCTGACTATCCTATCATACTTTTATACTACCTTATTTGAGCTGAAATCAAACAATCTTGATTGGCCTACATACCCATGTCGGGATCAAGCTCGATGTAGTTCTATTGGCTGATGGGTTAGTCCACCGTGCCACTATAAAATATTTGGCCGATGGGTCAGTCCATCGTGCCCCCTATTGGCTGATGGGTTCATTTCATCGTACCCCCTATTATGTTGTAGTTCTATTGGCTGATGGGTTAGTCCACCGTGCCACTATAAAATATTGGGCCCATGGGTCAGTCCATCGTGCCCCCTATTGGCCGATGGGTTCATTCCATTCGTA